>JAAKBF010000127.1:0-26004 GCA_012656075.1 Phytophthora hibernalis
GCAAGAAGGCGCCTCGGGCAGCTGCGGTATACCGGTAGGATACCGGTATGACCTTCACTCAGTGGGACCGCAATCATTCCTGTGTTTACGGGACACTGATGATGGGACGCGGGACACTGATGATGGGACGCTGTTTACGCTACGGGGATTACGGGACACGTGGGTACAAGATTGTGGGTACAAGATGGGCATCCACGTGGCAGTCGCTGATTGGCTGAAGCAACTCAGTATCCGGTAGAGAATCCAGTAGAGTGTATCCAGTAGAGAATCCAGTAGGCTTAGAGGTAGCAAGGGAGTTTGCGAACTAAGGACCTAAATCAATCACTTTGCATTTTGCCATCAACCGACCAAAGCCTTTTGTCCCAAGCCCCGTCTTCCCGCGACCCCTTCATCCTTCCCGGACGCCACCGGACCATTACGGCCCCATCACAGTAACGTTCAGACCGGATGGTGCCGGAGAGC
The DNA here is from genome assembly GCA_012656075.1 of Phytophthora hibernalis. Taxonomy (NCBI): domain Eukaryota; phylum Oomycota; class Peronosporomycetes; order Peronosporales; family Peronosporaceae; genus Phytophthora; species Phytophthora hibernalis. Next base: position 463 of record JAAKBF010000127.1, read on the forward strand.
GCGAACTGCTCGAGTGCGCTGGGAAGTGAAACTGGAGCACTGCACGACCACGGCGGATCAAGCGACGTTCAAGAGGAAGTCGCGTAAGGCGCTGGCGATCATCTGTCTCGCGATGGAGGACTCGCAGCTGCCGCTGGTTCGCTCGGCCAAGGACGCGCATGATGCATGGTCAAGACTGGAAGGACACTTCGAGAAGAAGAGTTTGGCCAACAAGCTCTTTCTTCGTCGGCGTTTCTTCACGACGATGATGGAGGAAGGTGACGATGTGCTGGAGCACATCAACAAGCTCAAGACGCTGGCGGAGCAGCTCGACGCGGTTGGCGCTCCGGTCAGCGAGGACGACTTGGTGATCACGCTTCTGGGCAGTCTGAGCGAGTCGTACCAGTTCCTGATCACGGCGTTGGAGTCGAGAGCCGACTCGCTGTCGTGGGAACTCGTGACGTCTCGGCTGCTGCATGAGGACATGAAGCGCAAGGAACAAGGTGGCGGTGTCGACGGAGCCGCGCACGGTCAAGGTCAAGCGTTCATGGTCAACAACAACAAGCGCAAGGGCCGACCGGTGAAGAAGACCGGGGCGTGCCACAACTGCGGCAAACAAGGACATTGATCGCGGAGTGTCCCTCGCGGGTCCAGAACGACGCTGAGCGATATCGGTCGCAGCGTGCGAACGTCGCGCAGGACGAAGAAGATCCTGGCGACTACCTTTTCTCGGTTGGTCGTACGAGCAGTACCGCCAAGTCGAGTGACATGTGGCTGGTCGACTCGGGTGCGACGCAGCACATGACGAGTTCCAACAAGTACATGAGGAACTACAAGAAGATGGCTCCGGTGGACGTGCATCTCGCGGACGACGGTGTGGTTCAGGCGGTGGGGACCGGCGACATTGTCATGTCGATGAAGACGCCGCGCGGCATGAAGAAGGGCGTGCTCACGAATGTGTGGCATATCCCGAAGCTGTCGCGCAACCTGTTTTCGGTCGGCCGCTTCACCAAGGACGTCGGGCCAGTCACCTTCGAGAGCGACGGGTGCTTCGCGGACAACAAGGGTCTCAAGTGGCAGCTCGGCGCTCGTGAGGGCAAAGGGCTGTTCAAGCTGTGCATGACTCCGATGATGCCTGACGAGGCCAATGCGGCAAGTTCGAAGGATTGCCAAGGGGACACCACGTCGTACCTCTGGCACCTCCGACTTGGTCACATTGGCCATGGCGGTCTAGACGCCATCGTCAAGAAGAGCTACGGTGTTGGCATCGACATGACGTCGGTGAAGCAGTGGGAGCTGTGCGACGGGTGTGCACTCGGCAAGCAAACGCGAGTGAGCTACATGAAGTCGTCCCCGAACCGTGCGAAGCACGTGCTGGAAGTGGTTCACAGCGATGTGTGGCCCCATGCAGACGCCAACGTTTGGGGGCAAGCGCTACTTCGTCACGTTCATCGATGACAAGTCGCACTTCTGCGTCGTGTATTTGCTGAGGAACAAGTCCGAGGTGGCTACCAAGTTCGCGGAGTTTGTGGCGTTTGCTGAAACTCAGACCGGCAAGCGCGTGAAGACACTCCGGAGCGACAACGGTGGCGAGTACACTTCCGGCGCGATGGCCAAGTTCTGTGCGGACCGTGGTATCGTGCAGAAGTTCACTCCGCCGTACACGCCTCAGCTGAATGGAGTCGCCGAGCGGATGAACCGGACGTTGGTGGAGTGTGCGCGCTGCATGCTGGAACATGCCGGATTGCCCAAGACGTATTGGGGTGAAGCGGTGATGACGGCTACGTTCCTCCGTAATCGGTGTCCGACACGCGCCATCAGCCACGACAAGTCTCCGCACCAAGTTTGGACGGGCAAGAAACCGCTGCTGGCGAACCTGAAAGTGTTCGGTTGCCACGCGTATGTGCACGTACCGAAGGCGAAGCGCACCAAGTTTGACGCTCGGTCGGTGCGCTGTCGGTTCCTGGGGTACTCGGAGCACGAGAAAGCGTATCGATTCGAAGAACTGGAGAGCAGTCGCGTGCTGGTGAGCCGCGACGCGCAATTCATGGAAGACGTCTTCGACAGTGGGAGACGTGACTACCATCAGAGGGAGGTGGTGGTCATTCAAGATGAAGAGACGACGGATCAAGATTCGTCGCAGTCGGATGAAGACGACAACGAAGAAGAGGAAGAGGAAGAAGCTGCGCGGGACGAAGACTTCGAGCCCGGCAGCAAGCGACACCCGCGGACGCAGTCGCTGGAGGAAGTCACGGAGGTTCCAAGTGCCAAGCGGTATGCGTCGCAGAGTCGACACCAGACCCTGGACGAGATGTCGGCTGCGGCTCAAGAAAGTCAAGACTTCGAAGCTGCGTACGTCGTGGATTCAGTGGGAGAAATGCCGACCACGTTCAAGTCGGCGATGGAATCCAGCGACGCAGTCAAGTGGAAGGAGGCGTGTGACTCGGAGTGTGACTCGCTGCTCAAGAACGACACGTGGGATGTCGTACCACTGCCGAAGGGACGCAAGGCGATCGGCTGCAGATGGGTGTTTCGCGTGAAGGAGAACCAAGCTGGAGAGATCGAGCGGTTCAAGGCGCGACTGGTGGCCAAGGGTTTTCGCAAAAGTACGGCATCGACTACGACGAGACCTTCGCACCAGTGGCCAAGTTCACGTCGATCCGGATCGTACTGAGTCTAGCTGCCAAGTATGGTCTCAAGCTGCACCAGATGGATGTCAAGACTGCGTTCCTCAACGGTGTGCTGGACGAAGACATCTACATGGCACAGCCGGATGGCTATGTGGACGAAGACCACCCGGACCACGTATGCAAGCTCAAGCGGTCGCTGTACGGACTGAAGCAGTCGCCGCGCATGTGGAACCAGACCATCGACGACTTCATGCTCAAGCTGGGGTTCAAGAAGTGCGAGTCCGACCACTGCATCTACTTGAAGCGTGACGGCCAAGACATGATCTTCGTGGCGCTCTACGTTGACGACTTGGTCCTCGCCAGCAGCAGTGACAAGATGCTCCTCGACACCAAGCAGGCGCTCAGTCACCGCTTCGAGATGACGGACATGGGTCAGCTCAAGTACTTCCTCGGGATGGAGATCGAGCAAGACGTGGTGGCTGGGAAGATGTCGATGCGGCAGACCAAGTTCGCCAAAGACATCCTGCAGAAGTTCAGCATGGACAAGAGCAACCCTGTCAAGACGCCACAGGATCCGGGTCTCAAGCTGACGAAGGCCATGTGTGAAGGTGGCTGCAAGCACGACGAGACCATGGTCAACGTGCCATACCGGAACGCAGTGGGATGCCTCATGTACCTCATGGTAGGCACTCGTCCGGACCTGGCAGCTGCAGTGGGAGTGCTAAGTCAGTTTGCAGCGGACCCGTGCCCGACACACTGGCAGGCGCTCAAGAGGGTGTTCAGGTACATTCAAGGCACCAAGACGCACGGCATCGAATTTCAAGCAAGCTGCCACGATGGACTTCAAGGCTATTCGGATGCGGACTGGGCAGGCGACATCGAGTCTCGACGGAGTACAAGTGGCTACGCGTTCATGATGAACGGCGGATGCATCAGCTGGAGAAGCAAGAAACAGCGGACGGTGGCGCTGTCTTCGACGGAGGCCGAGTACATGGCGCTATCGGAGGCGACACAAGAGGCAGTGTGGCTCAAGGTGTTCCTGTGCGAGCTCGGCGAGATGGCAAGCGATGAAGCGGTCAAGATCTACGAGGACAACCAAGGCTCCATCGCGTTGGCCAAGAACCCGCAGTTCCACAAGCGCACCAAGCACATCGACATTCGCTACCACTTCGTGCGTGAGAAGGTGGAAGCACATCAAGTGGTGCTACAATATGTGTCGACAACGGACATGCTGGCGGACATGATGACGAAGCCAATTCCTGCAACGCAGTTCAGTGTGCTCCGACCAAGCTCGGGATCCAAGGTGCAATCGCTGTCGAGTCGAGTGGGAGTGTTGTCAAGAAGGCGCCTCGGGCAGCTGCGGTATACCGGTAGGATACCGGTATGACCTTCACTCAGTGGGACCGCAATCATTCCTGTGTTTACGGGACACTGATGATGGGACGCGGGACACTGATGATGGGACGCTGTTTACGCTACGGGGATTACGGGACACGTGGGTACAAGATTGTGGGTACAAGATGGGCATCCACGTGGCAGTCGCTGATTGGCTGAAGCAACTCAGTATCCGGTAGAGAATCCAGTAGAGTGTATCCAGTAGAGAATCCAGTAGGCTTAGAGGTAGCAAGGGAGTTTGCGAACTAAGGACCTAAATCAATCACTTTGCATTTTGCCATCAACCGACCAAAGCCTTTTTCGATTCGAAGAACTGAGAGCAGTCGCGTGCTGGTGAGCCGCGACGCGCAATTCATGGAAGACGTCTTCGACAGTGGGAAACGTGACTACCATCAGAGGGAGGTGGTGGTCATTCAAGATGAAGAGACGACGGATCAAGATTCGTCGCAGTCGGATGAAGACGACAACGAAGAAGAGGAAGAGGAAGAAGCTGCGCGGACGAAGACTTCGAGCCCGGCAGCAAGCGACACCCGCGGACGCAGTCGCTGGAGGAAGTCACGGAGGTTCCAAGTGCCAAGCGGTATGCGTCGCAGAGTCGACACCAGACCCTGGACGAGATGTCGGCTGCGGCTCAAGAAAGTCAAGACTTCGAAGCTGCGTACGTCGTGGATTCAGTGGGAGAAATGCCGACCACGTTCAAGTCGGCGATGGAATCCAGCGACGCAGTCAAGTGGAAGGAGGCGTGTGACTCGGAGTGTGACTCGCTGCTCAGAACGACACGTGGGATGTCGTACCACTGCCGAAGGGACGCAAGGCGATCGGCTGCAGATGGGTGTTTCGCGTGAAGGAGAACCAAGCTGGAGAGATCGAGCGGTTCAAGGCGCGACTGGTGGCCAAGGGTTTTCGCAAAAGTACGGCATCGACTACGACGAGACCTTCGCACCAGTGGCCAAGTTCACGTCGATCCGGATCGTACTGAGTCTAGCTGCCAAGTATGGTCTCAAGCTGCACCAGATGGATGTCAAGACTGCGTTCCTCAACGGTGTGCTGGACGAAGACATCTACATGGCCCAGCCGGATGGCTATGTGGACGAAGACCACCCGACCACGTATGCAAGCTCAAGCGGTCGCTGTACGGACTGAAGCAGTCGCCGCGCATGTGGAACCAGACCATCGACGACTTCATGCTCAAGCTGGGGTTCAAGAAGTGCGAGTCCGACCACTGCATCTACTTGAAGCGTGACGGCCAAGACATGATCTTCGTGGCGCTCTACGTTGACGACTTGGTCCTCGCCAGCAGCAGTGACAAGATGCTCCTCGACACCAAGCAGGCGCTCAGTCACCGCTTCGAGATGACGGACATGGGTCAGCCTCACTTCCTCGGGATGGAGATCGAGCAAGACGTGGTGGCTGGGAAGATGTCGATGCGGCAGACCAAGTTCGCCAAAGACATCCTGCAGAAGTTCAGCATGGACAAGAGCAACCCTGTCAGACGCCACAGGATCCGGGTCTCGCTGACGAAGGCCATGTGTGAAGGTGGCTGCAAGCACGACGAGACCATGGTCAACGTGCCATACCGGAACGCAGTGGGATGCCTCATGTACCTCATGGTAGGTAACTCGTCCGGACCTGGCAGCTGCAGTGGGAGTGCTAAGTCAGTTTGCAGCGGACCCGTGCCTGACACACTGGCAGGCGCTCAAGAGGGTGTTCAGTGCCATTCAAGGCACCAAGACGCACGGCATCGAATTTCAAGCAAGCTGCCACGATGGACTTCAAGGCTATTCGGATGCGGACTGGGCAGGCGACATCGAGTCTCGACGGAGTACAAGTGGCTACGCGTTCATGATGAACGGCGGATGCATCAGCTGGAGAAGCAAGAAACAGCGGACGGTGGCGCTGTTGTCAAGAAGGCGCCTCGGGCAGCTGTGTATACCGGTAGGATAGTATGACCTTCACTCAGTGGGACCGCAATGATTCCTGTGTTTACGGGACACTGATGATGGGACGCGGGACACTGATGATGGGACGCTGTTTACGCTACGGGGACACGTGGGTACAAGATTGTGGGTAAGATGGGCATCCACGGCAGTCGCTGACGGCTGAAGCAACTCAGTATCCGGTAGAGAATCCAGTAGAGTGTATCCAGTAGAGAATCCAGTAGGCTTAGAGGTAGCAAGGGAGTTTGCGAACTAAGGACCTAAATCAATCACTTTGCATTTTGCCATCAACCGACCAAAGCCTTGGTTATGAGCCCAAGCCCCGTCTTCCTCGCCCAAGACCCCGACTACGCCTTCGCCATTATGGACGCCACCCCGACCACGACCGCCCGCATCAACAAGTTCAACGGAACCAACTTCCACACGTGGAAGTTCAAGATGCAGATGGTGCTCGAGGAGCGCGAACTGTGGGCGTGACGAGGGGAAGTGAAGCTGGCGCACTGCACGACCACGGTGGATCAAGCGACGTTCAAGAGGAAGTCGCGTAAGGCGCTGGCGATCATCTGGCGATGGAGGACTCTGCAGCTGCCGCTGTCTGCTCGGCCAAGGACGCGCATGATGCATGGTCAAGACTGGAAGGACACTTCGAGAAGAAGAGTTTGGCCAACAAGCTCTTCTTCGTCGGCGCGTTTCTTCACGACGATGATGAGGAAGGTGACGATGTGCTGGAGCACATCAACAGCTTCCTCAAGACGCTGGCGGAGCAGCTCGACGCGGTTGGCGCCCGGTCAGCGAGGACGACTTGGCATCACGCTTCTGGCAGTCTGAGCGAGTCGTACCAGTTCCTGATCACGGCGTTGGAGTCGAGAGCCGACTCGCTGTCGTGGGAACTCGTGATCTCGGCTGCTGCATGAGGACATGAAGCGCAAGGAACAAGGTGGCGGTGTCGACGGAGCCGCGCACGGTCAAGGTCAAGCGTTCATGGTCAACAACAACAAGCGCAAGGGCCGACCGGTGAAGAAGACCGGGGCGTGCCACAACTGCGGCAAACAAGGACATTGGATCGGGTGGAGTTCGGTCAGCGAGGACGCTTGGTGATCACGCTTCTGGGCAGTCTGGAGCGAGTCGTACCAGTTCCTGATCGCTGGCCAACCGCGTCGAGCTGCTCCGCCAGCGTCTTGAGCTTGCTGGATGTGCTCCAGCACATCGTCACCTTCCTCCATCATCGTCGAAGAAACGCCGACGAAGAAAGAGCTTGTTGGCCAAACTCTTCTTCTCGAAGTGTCCTTCCAGTCTTGACCATGCATCATGCGCGTCCTTGGCCGAGCGAACCAGCGGCAGCTGCGAGTCCTCCATCGCGACAGATGATCGCCAGCGCCTTACGCGACTTCCTTCCCCTGAACGTCGCTTTCTGATCCGCCGTGGTCGTGCAGTGCTCCAGCTTCACTTCCCACTCGTCACTTCCCCACAGTTCGCGCTCCTCGAGCACCATCTGCATCTTGAACTTCCACGTGGAAGTTGGTTCCGTTGAACTTGTTGATGCGGGCGGTCGTGGTCGGGGTGGCGTCCATGGCGAAGGCGTAGTTGGGGTCTTGGGCAGGGAAGACGGGGCTTGGGCTCATAACCAAAAGGCTTTGGTCGGTTGATGGCAAAATGCAAAGTGATTGATTTAGTCCCAGTTCGCAACCCCCTTGCTACCTCTAGCCTACTGGATTTCACTCGATACACTCTACTGATTCTCTACCGGATACCGAGTTGCTTCAGCCAATCAGCGACTGCCACGTGGATGCCCATCTTGTACCCACAATCTTGTACCCACGTGTCCCGTAATCCTGGTAGCGTAAACAGCGTCCCATCATCAGTGTCCCGCGTCCCATCATCAGTGTCCCGTAAACACAGGAATGACGGTGGTCCCACTGAGGAAGGTCATACCGGTATCCTACCGGTATGCCGCAGCTGCCTGAGGCGCCTTCTTTGACAACAGTCTTCATCCGAACGCGACGAATCTGATCCGTCACCTTCATCTTGAATGACCACCACCTCCCTCTGATGGTAGTCACGTCTCCCACTGTCGAAGACGTCTTCCATGAATTGCGCGTCGCGGCTCACCAGCACGCGACTGTCTCCAGTTCTTCGAATCGATACGCTTCTCGTGCTCCCGCAGGAACCGACAGCGCACCGACCGAGCGTCAAACTTGGTGCGCTTCGCCTTCGGTACGCACATACGCGTGGCAACCGAACACTTTCAGGTTCGCCAGCAGCGGTTTCTTGCCCGTCCAAACTTGGTGCGGAGACTTGTCGTGGCTGATGGCGCGTAAGCGGACACTGATTACGAGGAACGTAGCCGCATCACCGCTTCACCCCAATACGTCTTGGGCAATCCGGCATGTTCCAGCATGCAGCGCGCACACTCCACCAACGTCCGGTTCATCCGCTCGGCGACTCCATTCAGCTGAGGCGTGTACGGCGGAGTGAACTTCTGCACGATACCACGGTCCGCACAGAACTTGGCCATCGCGCCGGAAGTGTACTCGCCACCGTTGTCGCTCCGGAGTGTCTTCACGCGCTTGCCGGTCTGAGTTTCAGCAAACACCACAAACTCCGCGAACTTGGCAGCCACCTCGGACTTGTTCCTCAGCAAATACACGACGCAGAAGTGCGACTTGTCATCGATGAACGTGACGAGTAGCGCTTGCCCCCAAACGTTGGCGTCTGCATGGGGCCGCACACATCGCTGTGAACCACTTCCAGCACGTGCTTCGCAGGACGACTTCATGTAGCTCACTCGCGTTTGCTTGCCGAGTGCACACCCGTCGCACAGCTCCCACTGCTTCACCGACGTCATGTCGATGCCAACACCGTAGCTCTTCTGGCGTCTAGATCGCCATGGCCAATGTGACCAAGTCGGAGGTGCCAGAGGTACGACGTGGTGTCCCCTTGGCAATCCTTCGAACTTGCCGCATTGGCCTCGTCAGGCATCATCGGAGTCATGCACAGCTTGAACAGCCCTTGCTCACGAGCGCCGAGCTGCCACTTGAGACCCTTGTTGTCCGCGAAGCACCCGTCGCTCTCGAAGGTGACTGGCCCGACGTCCTTGGTGAAGCGGCCGACCGAAAACAGGTTGCGCGACAGCTTCGGGATATGCCACACATTCGTGAGCACGCCCTTCTTCATGCCGCGCGGCGTCTTCATCGACATGACAATGTCGCCGGTCCCCACCGCCTGAACCACACCGTCGTCCGCGAGATGCACGTCCACCGGAGCCATCTTCTTGTAGTTCCTCATGTACTTGTTGGAACTCGTCATGTGCTGCGTCGCACCCGAGTCGACCAGCCACATGTCACTCGACTTGGCGGTACTGCTCGTACGACCAACCGAGAAAAGGTAGTCGCCAGGATCTTCTTCGTCCTGCGCGACGTTCGCACGCTGCGACCGATATCGCTCAGCGTCGTTCTGGACCCGCGAGGACACTCCGCGATCCAATGTCCTTGTTTGCCGCAGTTGTGGCACGCCCCGGTCTTCTTCACCGGTCGGCCCTTGCGCTTGTTGTTGTTGACCATGAACGCTTGACCTTGACCGTGCGCGGCTCCGTCGACACCGCCACCTTGTTCCTTGCGCTTCATGTCCTCATGCAGCAGCCGAGACGTCACGAGTTCCCACGACAGCGAGTCGGCTCTCGACTCCAACGCCGTGATCAGGAACTGGTACGACTCGCTCAGACTGCCCAGAAGCGTGATCACCAAGTCGTCCTCGCTGACCGGAGCGCCAACCGCGTCGAGCTGCTCCGCCAGCGTCTTGAGCTTGTTGATGTGCTCCAGCACATCGTCACCTTCCTCCATCATCGTCGTGAAGAAACGCCGACGAAGAAAGAGCTTGTTGGCCAAACTCTTCTTCTCGAAGTGTCCTTCCAGTCTTGACCATGCATCATGCGCGTCCTTGGCCGAGCGAACCAGCGGCAGCTGCGAGTCCTCCATCGCGAGACAGATGATCGCCAGCGCTTACGCGACTTCCTCTTGAACGTCGCTTGATCCGCCGTGGTCGTGCAGTGCTCCAGCTTCACTTCCCCACTCGTCACTTCCCACAGTTCGCGCTCCTCGAGCACCATCTGCATCTTGAACTTCCACGTGTGGAAGTTGGTTCCGTTGAACTTGTTGATGCGGGCGGTCGTGGTCGGGGTGGCGTCCATGGCGAAGGCGTAGTTGGGGTCTTGGGCAGGGAAGACGGGGCTTGGGCTCATAACCAAAAGGCTTTGGTCGGTTGATGGCAAAATGCAAAGTGATTGATTTAGGTCCTTAGTTCGCAAACTCCCTTGCTACCTCTAAGCCTACTGGATTCTCTACTGGATACACTCTACTGGATTCTCTACCGGATACTGAGTTGCTTCAGCCAATCAGCGACTGCCACGTGGATGCCCATCTTGTACCCACAATCTTGTACCCACGTGTCCCGTAATCCCCGTAGCGTAAACAGCGTCCCATCATCAGTGTCCCGCGTCCCATCATCAGTGTCCCGTAAACACAGGAATCATTGCGGTCCCACTGAGTGAAGGTCATACCGGTATCCTACCGGTATACCGCAGCTGCCCGAGGCGCCTTCTGTGACAAGACGCCGCGCGGCATGAAGAAGGGTGTGCTCACGAATGTGTGGCATATCCCGAAGCTGTCGCGCAACCTGTTTTCGGTCGGCCGCTTCACCAAGGACGTCGGGCCAGTCACCTTCGAGAGCGACGGGTGCTTCGCGGACAACAAGGGTCTCAAGTGGCAGCTCGGCGCTCGTGAGGGCAAAGGGCTGTTCAAGCTGTGCGACCGATGATGCCTGACGAGGCCAATGCGGCAAGTTCGAAGGATTGCCAAGGGGACACCACGTCGTACCTCTGGCACCTCCGACTTGGTCACATTGGCCATGGCGGTCTAGACGCCATCGTCAAGAAGAGCTACGGTGTTGGCATCGACATGACGTCGGTGAAGCAGTGGAGCTGTGCGACGGGTGTGCACTCGGCAAGCAAACGCGAGTGAGCTACATGAAGTCGTCCCCGAACCGTGCGAAGCACGTGCTGGAGGTGGTTCACAGCGATGTGTGCGGCCCCATGCAGACGCCAACGTTTGGGGGCAAGCGCTACTTCGTCACGTTCATCGATGACAAGTCGCACTTCTGCGTCGTGTATTTGCTGAGGAACAAGTCCGAGGTGGCTGCCAAGTTCGCGGAGTTTGTGGCGTTTGCTGAAACTCAGACCGGCAAGCGCGTGAAGACACTCCGGAGCGACAACGGTGGCGAGTACACTTCCGGCGCGATGGCCAAGTTCTGTGCGGACCGTGGTATCGTGCAGAAGTTCACTCCGCCGTACACGCCTCAGCTGAATGGAGTCGCCGAGCGGATGAACCGGACGTTGGTGGAGTGTGCGCGCTGCATGCTGGAACATGCCGGATTGCCCAAGACGTATTGGGGTGAAGCGGTGATGACGGCTACGTTCCTCCGTAATCGGTGTCCGACACGCGCCATCAGCCACGACAAGTCTCCGCACCAAGTTTGGACGGGCAAGAAACCGCTGCTGGCGAACCTGAAAGTGTTCGGTTGTCACGCGTATGTACGTACCGAAGGCGAAGCGCACCAAGTTTGACGCTCGGTCGGTGCGCTGTCGGTTCCTGGGGTACTCGGAGCACGAGAAAGCGTATCGATTCGAAGAACTGGAGAGCAGTCGCGTGCTGGTGAGCCGCGACGCGCAATTTATGGAAGACGTCTTCGACAGTGGGAGACGTGACTACCATCAGAGGGAGGTGGTGGTCATTCAAGATGAAGAGACGACGGATCAAGATTCGTCGCAGTCGGATGAAGACGACAACGAAGAAGAGGAAGAAGAAGCGCGCGGGACGAAGACTTCGAGCCCGGCAGCAAGCGACACCCGCGGACGCAGTCGCTGGAGGAAGTCACGGAGGTTCCAAGTGCCAAGCGGTATGCGTCGCAGAGTCGACACCAGACCCTGGACGAGATGTCGGCTGCGGCTCAAGAAAGTCAAGACTTCGAAGCTGCGTACGTCGTGGATTCAGTGGGAGAAATGCCGACCACGTTCAAGTCGGCGATGGAATCCAGCGACGCAGTCAGTGGAAGGAGGCGTGTGACTCGGAGTGTGACTCGCTGCTCAAGAACGACACGTGGGATGTCGTACCACTGCCGAAGGGACGCAAGGCGATCGGCTGCAGATGGGTGTTTCGCGTGAAGGAGAACCAAGCTGGAGAGATCGAGCGGTTCAAGGCGCGACTGGTGGCCAAGGGGTTTTCGCAAAAGTACGGCATCGACTACGACGAGACCTTCGCACCAGTGGCCAAGTTCACGTCGATCCGGATCGTACTGAGTCTAGCTGCCAAGTATGGTCTCAAGCTGCACCAGATGGATGTCAAGACTGCGTTCCTCAACGGTGTGCTGGACGAAGACATCTACATGGCACAGCCGGATGGCTATGTGGACGAAGACCACCCGGACCACGTATGCAAGCTCAAGCGGTCGCTGTACGGACTGAAGCAGTCGCCGCGCATGTGGAACCAGACCATCGACGACTTCATGCTCAAGCTGGGGTTCAAGAAGTGCGAGTCCGACCACTGCATCTACTTGAAGCGTGACGGCCAAGACATGATCTTCGTGGCGCTCTACGTTGACGACTTGGTCCTCGCCAGCAGCAGTGACAAGATGCTCCTCGACACCAAGCAGGCGCTCAGTCACCGCTTCGAGATGACGGACATGGGTCAGCTCAAGTACTTCCTCGGGATGGAGATCGAGCAAGACGTGGTGGCTGGGAAGATGTCGATGCGGCAGACCAAGTTCGCCAAAGACATCCTGCAGAAGTTCAGCATGGACAAGAGCAACCCTGTCAAGACGCCACAGGATCCGGGTCTCAAGCTGACGAAGGCCATGTGTGAAGGTGGCTGCAAGCACGACGAGACCATGGTCAACGTGCCATACCGGAACGCAGTGGGATGCCTCATGTACCTCATGGTAGGCACTCGTCCGACCTGGCAGCTGCAGTGGGAGTGCTAAGTCAGTTTGCAGCGGACCCGTGCCCGACACACTGGCAGGCGCTCAAGAGGGTGTTCAGGTACATTCAAGGCACCAAGACGCACGGCATCGAATTTCAAGCAAGCTGCCACGATGGACTTCAAGGCTATTCGGATGCGGACTGGGCAGGCGACATCGAGTCTCGACGGAGTACAAGTGGCTACGCGTTCATGATGAACGGCGGATGCATCAGCTGGAGAAGCAAGAAACAGCGGACGGTGGCGCTGTCTTCGACGGAGGCCGAGTACATGGCGCTATCGGAGGCGACACAAGAGGCAGTGTGGCTCAAGGTGTTCCTGTGCGAGCTCGGCGAGATGGCAAGCGATGAAGCGGTCAAGATCTACGAGGACAACCAAGGCTCCATCGCGTTGGCCAAGAACCCGCAGTTCCACAAGCGCACCAAGCACATCGACATTCGCTACCACTTCGTGCGTGAGAAGGTGGAAGCACATCAAGTGGTGCTACAATATGTGTCGACAACGGACATGCTGGCGGACATGATGACGAAGCCAATTCCTGCAACGCAGTTCAGTGTGCTCCGGACCAAGCTCGGGATCCAAGGTGCAATCGCTGTCGAGTCGAGTGGGAGTGTTGTCAAGAAGGCGCCTCGGGCAGCTGCGGTATACCGGTAGGATACCGGTATGACCTTCACTCAGTGGGACCGCAATCATTCCTGTGTTTACGGGACACTGATGATGGGACGCGGACACTGATGATGGGACGCTGTTTACGCTACGGGATTACGGGACACGTGGGTACAAGATTGTGGGTACAAGATGGGCATCCACGTGGCAGTCGCTGATTGGCTGAAGCAACTCAGTATCCGGTAGAGAATCCAGTAGAGTGTATCCAGTAGAGAATCCAGTAGGCTTAGAGGTAGCAAGGAGTTTGCGAACTAAGGACCTAAATCAATCACTTTGCATTTTGCCATCAACCGACCAAAGCCTTTCGCTTCGCCTTTGGTACGTGCACATACGCGTGACAACCGAACACTTTCAGGTTCGCCAGCAGCGGTTTCTTGCCCGTCCAAACTTGGTGCGGAGACTTGTCGTGGCTGATGGCGCGTGTCGGACACCGATTACGGAGGAACGTAGCCGTCATCACCGCTTCACCCCAATACGTCTTGGGCAATCCGGCATGTTCCAGCATGCAGCGCGCACACTCCACCAACGTCCGGTTCATCCGCTCGGCGACTCCATTCAGCTGAGGCGTGTACGGCGGAGTGAACTTCTGCACGATACCACGGTCCGCACAGAACTTGGCCATCGCGCCGGAAGTGTACTCGCCACCGTTGTCGCCCGGAGTGTCTTCACGCGCTTGCCGGTCTGAGTTTCAGCAAACGCCACAAACTCCGCGAACTTGGTAGCCACCTCGGACTTGTTCCTCAGCAAATACACGACGCAGAAGTGCGACTTGTCATCGATGAACGTGACGAAGTAGCGCTTGCCCCCAAACGTTGGCGTCTGCATGGGGCCGCACACATCGCTGTGAACCACCTCCAGCACGTGCTTCGCACGGTTCGGGGACGACTTCATGTAGCTCACTCGCGTTTGCTTGCCGAGTGCACACCCGTCGCACAGCTCCCACTGCTTCACCGACGTCATGTCGATGCCAACACCGTAGCTCTTCTTGACGATGGCGTCTAGACCGCCATGGCCAATGTGACCAAGTCGGAGGTGCCAGAGGTACGACGTGGTGTCCCCTTGGCAATCCTTCGAACTTGCCGCATTGGCCTCGTCAGGCATCATCGGAGTCATGCACAGCTTGAACAGCCCTTTGCCCTCACGAGCGCCGAGCTGCCACTTGAGACCCTTGTTGTCCGCGAAGCACCCGTCGCTCTCGAAGGTGACTGGCCCGACGTCCTTGGTGAAGCGGCCGACCGAAAACAGGTTGCGCGACAGCTTCGGGATATGCCACACATTCGTGAGCACGCCCTTCTTCATGCCGCGCGGCGTCTTCATCGACATGACAATGTCGCCGGTCCCCACCGCCTGAACCACACCGTCGTCCGCGAGATGCACGTCCACCGGAGCCATCTTCTTGTAGTTCCTCATGTACTTGTTGGAACTCGTCATGTGCTGCGTCGCACCCGAGTCGACCAGCCACATGTCACTCGACTTGGCGGTACTGCTCGTACGACCAACCGAGAAAAGGTAGTCGCCAGGATCTTCTTCGTCCTGCGCGACGTTCGCACGCTGCGACCGATATCGCTCAGCGTCGTTCTGGACCCGCGAGGGACACTCCGCGATCCAATGTCCTTGTTTGCCGCAGTTGTGGCACGCCCCGGTCTTCTTCACCGGTCGGCCCTTGCGCTTGTTGTTGTTGACCATGAACGCTTGACCTTGACCGTGCGCGGCTCCGTCGACACCGCCACCTTGTTCCTTGCGCTTCATGTCCTCATGCAGCAGCCGAGACGTCACGAGTTCCCACGACAGCGAGTCGGCTCTCGACTCCAACGCCGTGATCAGGAACTGGTACGACTCGCTCAGACTGCCCAGAAGCGTGATCACCAAGTCGTCCTCGCTGACCGGAGCGCCAACCGCGTCGAGCTGCTCCGCCAGCGTCTTGAGCTTGTTGATGTGCTCCAGCACATCGTCACCTTCCTCCATCATCGTCGTGAAGAAACGCCGACGAAGAAAGAGCTTGTTGGCCAAACTCTTCTTCTCGAAGTGTCCTTCCAGTCTTGACCATGCATCATGCGCGTCCTTGGCCGAGCGAACCAGCGGCAGCTGCGAGTCCTCCATCGCGAGACAGATGATCGCCAGCGCCTTACGCGACTTCCTCTTGAACGTCGCTTGATCCGCCGTGGTCGTGCAGTGCTCCAGCTTCACTTCCCACTCGTCACTTCCCACAGTTCGCGCTCCTCGAGCACCATCTGCATCTTGAACTTCCACGTGTGGAAGTTGGTTCCGTTGAACTTGTTGATGCGGGCGGTCGTGGTCGGGGTGGCGTCCATGGCGAAGGCGTAGTTGGGGTCTTGGGCAGGGAAGACGGGGCTTGGGCTCATAACCAAAAGGCTTTGGTCGGTTGATGGCAAAATGCAAAGTGATTGATTTAGGTCCTTAGTTCGCAAACTCCCTTGCTACCTCTAAGCCTACTGGATTCTCTACTGGATACACTCTACTGGATTCTCTACCGGATACTGAGTTGCTTCAGCCAATCAGCGACTGCCACGTGGATGCCCATCTTGTACCCACAATCTTGTACCCACGTGTCCCGTAATCCCCGTAGCGTAAACAGCGTCCCATCATCAGTGTCCCGCGTCCCATCATCAGTGTCCCGTAAACACAGGAATGATTGCGGTCCCACTGAGTGAAGGTCATACCGGTATCCTACCGGTATACCGCAGCTGCCCGAGGCGCCTTCTTGACAACAGACGCCGCGCGGCATGAAGAAGGGTGTGCTCACGAATGTGGCATATCCCGAAGCTGTCGCGCAACCTGTTTTCGGTCGGCCGCTTCACCAAGGACGTCGGGCCAGTCACCTTCGAGAGCGACGGGTGCTTCGCGGACAACAAGGGTCTCAAGTGGCAGCTCGGCGCTCGTGAGGGCAAAGGGCTGTTCAAGCTGTGCATGACTCCGATGATGCCTGACGAGGCCAATGCGGCAAGTTCGAAGGATTGCCAAGGGGACACCACGTCGTACCTCTGGCACCTCCGACTTGGTCACATTGGCCATGGCGGTCTAGACGCCATCGTCAAGAAGAGCTACGGTGTTGGCATCGACATGACGTCGGTGAAGCAGTGGGAGCTGTGCGACGGGTGTGCACTCGGCAAGCAAACGCGAGTGAGCTACATGAAGTCGTCCCCGAACCGTGCGAAGCACGTGCTGGAGGTGGTTCACAGCGATGTGTGCGGCCCCATGCAGACGCCAACGTTTGGGGGCAAGCGCTACTTCGTCACGTTCATCGATGACAAGTCGCACTTCTGCGTCGTGTATTTGCTGAGGAACAAGTCCGAGGTGGCTGCCAAGTTCGCGGAGTTTGTGGCGTTTGCTGAAACTCAGACCGGCAAGCGCGTGAAGACACTCCGGAGCGACAACGGTGGCGAGTACACTTCCGGCGCGATGGCCAAGTTCTGTGCGGACCGTGGTATCGTGCAGAAGTTCACTCCGCCGTACACGCCTCAGCTGAATGGAGTCGCCGAGCGGATGAACCGGACGTTGGTGGAGGTGCGCGCTGCATGCTGGAACATGCCGGATTGCCCAAGACGTATTGGGGTGAAGCGGTGATGACGGCTACGTTCCTCCGTAATCGGTGTCCGACACGCGCCATCAGCCACGACAAGTCTCCGCACCAAGTTTGGACGGGCAAGAAACCGCTGCTGGCGAACCTGAAAGTGTTCGGTTGTCACGCGTATGTGCACGTACCGAAGGCGAAGCGCACCAAGTTTGACGCTCGGTCGGTGCGCTGTCGGTTCCTGGGGTACTCGGAGCACGAGAAAGCGTATCGATTCGAAGAACTGGAGAGCAGTCGCGTGCTGGTGAGCCGCGACGCGCAATTTATGGAAGACGTCTTCGACAGTGGGAGACGTGACTACCATCAGAGGGAGGTGGTGGTCATTCAAGATGAAGAGACGACGGATCAAGATTCGTCGCAGTCGGATGAAGACGACAACGAAGAAGAGGAAGAAGCTGCGCGGGACGAAGACTTCGAGCCCGGCAGCAAGCGACACCCGCGGACGCAGTCGCTGGAGGAAGTCACGGAGGTTCCAAGTGCCAAGCGGTATGCGTCGCAGAGTCGACACCAGACCCTGGACGAGATGTCGGCTGCGGCTCAAGAAAGTCAAGACTTCGAAGCTGCGTACGTCGTGGATTCAGTGGGAGAAATGCCGACCACGTTCAAGTCGGCGATGGAATCCAGCGACGCAGTCAAGTGGAAGGAGGCGTGTGACTCGGAGTGTGACTCGCTGCTCAAGAACGACACGTGGGATGTCGTACCACTGCCGAAGGGACGCAAGGCGATCGGCTGCAGATGGGTGTTTCGCGTGAAGGAGAACCAAGCTGGAGAGATCGAGCGGTTCAAGGCGCGACTGGTGGCCAAGGGGTTTTCGCAAAAGTACGGCATCGACTACGACGAGACCTTCGCACCAGTGGCCAAGTTCACGTCGATCCGGATCGTACTGAGTCTAGCTGCCAAGTATGGTCTCAAGCTGCACCAGATGGATGTCAAGACTGCGTTCCTCAACGGTGTGCTGGACGAAGACATCTACATGGCACAGCCGGATGGCTATGTGGACGAAGACCACCCGGACCACGTATGCAAGCTCAAGCGGTCGCTGTACGGACTGAAGCAGTCGCCGCGCATGTGGAACCAGACCATCGACGACTTCATGCTCAAGCTGGGGTTCAAGAAGTGCGAGTCCGACCACTGCATCTACTTGAAGCGTGACGGCCAAGACATGATCTTCGTGGCGCTCTACGTTGACGACTTGGTCCTCGCCAGCAGCAGTGACAAGATGCTCCTCGACACCAAGCAGGCGCTCAGTCACCGCTTCGAGATGACGGACATGGGTCAGCTCAAGTACTTCCTCGGGATGGAGATCGAGCAAGACGTGGTGGCTGGGAAGATGTCGATGCGGCAGACCAAGTTCGCCAAAGACATCCTGCAGAAGTTCAGCATGGACAAGAGCAACCCTGTCAAGACGCCACAGGATCCGGGTCTCAAGCTGACGAAGGCCATGTGTGAAGGTGGCTGCAAGCACGACGAGACCATGGTCAACGTGCCATACCGGAACGCAGTGGGATGCCTCATGTACCTCATGGTAGGCACTCGTCCGGACCTGGCAGCTGCAGTGGGAGTGCTAAGTCAGTTTGCAGCGGACCCGTGCCCGACACACTGGCAGGCGCTCAAGAGGGTGTTCAGGTACATTCAAGGCACCAAGACGCACGGCATCGAATTTCAAGCAAGCTGCCACGATGGACTTCAAGGCTATTCGGATGCGGACTGGGCAGGCGACATCGAGTCTCGACGGAGTACAAGTGGCTACGCGTTCATGATGAACGGCGGATGCATCAGCTGGAGAAGCAAGAAACAGCGGACGGTGGCGCTGTCTTCGACGGAGGCCGAGTACATGGCGCTATCGGAGGCGACACAAGAGGCAGTGTGGCTCAAGGTGTTCCTGTGCGAGCTCGGCGAGATGGCAAGCGATGAAGCGGTCAAGATCTACGAGGACAACCAAGGCTCCATCGCGTTGGCCAAGAACCCGCAGTTCCACAAGCGCACCAAGCACATCGACATTCGCTACCACTTCGTGCGTGAGAAGGTGGAAGCACATCAAGTGGTGCTACAATATGTGTCGACAACGGACATGCTGGCGGACATGATGACGAAGCCAATTCCTGCAACGCAGTTCAGTGTGCTCCGACCAAGCTCGGGATCCAAGGTGCAATCGCTGTCGAGTCGAGTGGGAGTGTTGTCAAGAAGGCGCCTCGGGCAGCTGCGGTATACCGGTAGGATACCGGTATGACCTTCACTCAGTGGGACCGCAATGATTCCTGTGTTTACGGGACACTGATGATGGGACGCGGGACACTGATGATGGGACGCTGTTTACGCTACGGGGATTACGGGACACGTGGGTACAAGATTGTGGGTACAAGATGGGCATCCACGTGGCAGTCGCTGATTGGCTGAAGCAACTCAGTATCCGGTAGAGAATCCAGTAGAGTGTATCCAGTAGAGAATCCAGTAGGCTTAGAGGTAGCAAGGGAGTTTGCGAACTAAGGACCTAAATCAATCACTTTGCATTTTGCCATCAACCGACCAAAGCCTTTTCGCTTCGCCTTTGGTACGTGCACATACGCGTGACAACCGAACACTTTCAGGTTCGCCAGCAGCGGTTTCTTGCCCGTCCAAACTTGGTGCGGAGACTTGTCGTGGCTGATGGCGCGTGTCGGACACCGATTACGGAGGAACGTAGCCGTCATCACCGCTTCACCCCAATACGTCTTGGGCAATCCGGCATGTTCCAGCATGCAGCGCGCACACTCCACCAACGTCCGGTTCATCCGCTCGGCGACTCCATTCAGCTGAGGCGTGTACGGCGGAGTGAACTTCTGCACGATACCACGGTCCGCACAGAACTTGGCCATCGCGCCGGAAGTGTACTCGCCACCGTTGTCGCTCCGGAGTGTCTTCACGCGCTTGCCGGTCTGAGTTTCAGCAAACGCCACAAACTCCGCGAACTTGGCAGCCACCTCGGACTTGTTCCTCAGCAAATACACGACGCAGAAGTGCGACTTGTCATCGATGAACGTGACGAAGTAGCGCTTGCCCCCAAACGTTGGCGTCTGCATGGGGCCGCACACATCGCTGTGAACCACCCAGCACGTGCTTCGCACGGTTCGGGGACGACTTCATGTAGCTCACTCGCGTTTGCTTGCCGAGTGCACACCCGTCGCACAGCTCCCACTGCTTCACCGACGTCATGTCGATGCCAACACCGTAGCTCTTCTTGACGATGGCGTCTAGACCGCCATGGCCATGTGACCAAGTCGGAGGTGCCAGAGGTACGACGTGGTGTCCCCTTGGCAATCCTTCGAACTTGCCGCATTGGCCTCGTCAGGCATCATCGGAGTCATGCACAGCTTGAACAGCCCTTTGCCCTCACGAGCGCCGAGCTGCCACTTGAGACCCTTGTTGTCCGCGAAGCACCCGTCGCTCTCGAAGGTGACTGGCCCGACGTCCTTGGTGAAGCGGCCGACCGAAAACAGGTTGCGCGACAGCTTCGGGATATGCCACACATTCGTGAGCACGCCCTTCTTCATGCCGCGCGGCGTCTTCATCGACATGACAATGTCGCCGGTCCCCACCGCCTGAACCACACCGTCGTCCGCGAGATGCACGTCCACCGGAGCCATCTTCTTGTAGTTCCTCATGTACTTGTTGGAACTCGTCATGTGCTGCGTCGCACCCGAGTCGACCAGCCACATGTCACTCGACTTGGCGGTACTGCTCGTACGACCAACCGAGAAAAGGTAGTCGCCAGGATCTTCTTCGTCCTGCGCGACGTTCGCACGCTGCGACCGATATCGCTCAGCGTCGTTCTGGACCCGCGAGGGACACTCCGCGATCCAATGTCCTTGTTTGCCGCAGTTGTGGCACGCCCCGGTCTTCACCGGTCGGCCCTTGCGCTTGTTGTTGTTGACCATGAACGCTTGACCTTGACCGTGCGCGGCTCCGTCGACACCGCCACCTTGTTCCTTGCGCTTCATGTCCTCATGCAGCAGCCGAGACGTCACGAGTTCCCACGACAGCGAGTCGGCTCTCGACTCCAACGCCGTGATCAGGAACTGGTACGACTCGCTCAGACTGCCCAGAAGCGTGATCACCAAGTCGTCCTCGCTGACCGGAGCGCCAACCGCGTCGAGCTGCTCCGCCAGCGTCTTGAGCTTGTTGATGTGCTCCAGCACATCGTCACCTTCCTCCATCATCGTCGTGAAGAAACGCCGACGAAGAAAGAGCTTGTTGGCCAAACTCTTCTTCTCGAAGTGTCCTTCCAGTCTTGACCATGCATCATGCGCGTCCTTGGCCGAGCGAACCAGCGGCAGCTGCGAGTCCTCCATCGCGAGACAGATGATCGCCAGCGCCTTACGCGACTTCCTCTTGAACGTCGCTTGATCCGCCGTGGTCGTGCAGTGCTCCAGCTTCACTTCCCCACTCGTCACTTCCCACAGTTCGCGCTCCTCGAGCACCATCTGCATCTTGAACTTCCACGTGTGGAAGTTGGTTCCGTTGAACTTGTTGATGCGGGCGGTCGTGGTCGGGGTGGCGTCCATGGCGAAGGCGTAGTCGGGGTCTTGGGCAGGGAAGACGGGGCTTGGGCTCATAACCAAAAGGCTTTGGTCGGTTGATGGCAAAATGCAAAGTGATTGATTTAGGTCCTTAGTTCGCAAACTCCCTTGCTACCTCTAAGCCTACTGGATTCTCTACTGGATACACTCTACTGGATTCTCTACCGGATACTGAGTTGCTTCAGCCAATCAGCGACTGCCACGTGGATGCCCATCTTGTACCCACAATCTTGTACCCACGTGTCCCGTAATCCCCGTAGCGTAAACAGCGTCCCATCATCAGTGTCCCGCGTCCCATCATCAGTGTCCCGTAAACACAGGAATGATTGCGGTCCCACTGAGTGAAGGTCATACCGGTATCCTACCGGTATACCGCAGCTGCCCGAGGCGCCTTCTTGATGAAACAGGATACGCCGCGCGGCATGAAGAAGGTGTGCTCAAGAATGTGCGGCATATCCTGAAGCTGTCGCGCAACCTGTTTCGGTCGGCCGCCACCAAGGACGTCGGGCCAGTCACCTCGAGAGCGACGGGTGCTTCGCGGACAACAAGGGTCTCATGGGCAGCTGGCGCTCGAGGGCAAAGGGCTGTTCAAGTGTGCATGACTGGATGATGCCTGACGAGGCCAATGCGGCAAGTTCGAAGGATTGCCAAGGACACCACGTCGTACCTCTGGCACCTCCGACTTGGTCACATTGGCCATGGCGGTCTAGACGCCATCGTCAAGAAGAGCTACGGTGTTGGCATCGACATGACGTCGGTGAAGCAGTGGAGCTGTGCGACGGTGTGCACTCGGCAAGCAAACGCGAGTGAGCTACATGAAGTCGTCCCCGAACCGTGCGAAGCACGTGCTGGAGGTGGTTCACAGCGATGTGTGCGGCCCCATGCAGACGCCAACGTTTGGGGGCAAGCGCTACTTCGTCACGTTCATCGATGACAAGTCGCACTTGCGTCGTATTTGCTGAGGAACAAGTCCGAGGTGGCTACCAAGTTCGCGGAGTTTGTGCTGCTGAAACTCAGACCGGCAAGCGCGTGAAGACACTCCGAGCGACAACGGTGGCGAGTACACTTCCGGCGCGATGGCCAAGTTCTGTGCGGACCGTGGTATCGTGCAGAAGTTCATCGCCACACGCCTCAGCTGAATGGAGTCGCCGAGCGGATGAACCGGACGTTGGTGGAGGTGCGCGCTGCATGCTGGAACATGCCGGATTGCCCAAGACGTATTGGGGTGAAGCGGTGATGACGGCTACGTTCCTCCGTAATCGGTGTCCGACACGCGCCATCAGCCACGACAAGTCTCCGCACCAAGTTTGGACGGGCAAGAAACCGCTGCTGGCGAACCTGAAAGTGTTCGGTTGCCACGCGTATGTGCACGTACCGAAGGCGAAGCGCACCAAGTTTGACGCTCGGTCGGTGCGCTGTCGGTTCCTGGGGTACTCGGAGCACGAGAAAGCGTATCGATTCGAAGAACTGGAGAGCAGCCGTGCTGGTGAGCCGCGACGCGCAATTCATGGAAGACGTCTTCGACAGTGGGAGACGTGACTACCATCAGAGGGAGGTGGTGGTCATTCAAGATGAAGAGACGACGGATCAAGATTCGTCGCAGTCGGATGAAGACGACAACGAAGAAGAGGAAGAAGCTGCGCGGGACGAAGACTTCGAGCCCGGCAGCAAGCGACACCCGCGGACGCAGTCGCTGGAGGAAGTCACGGAGGTTCCAAGTGCCAAGCGGTATGCGTCGCAGAGTCGACACCAGACCCTGGACGAGATGTCGGCTGCGGCTCAAGAAAGTCAAGACTTCGAAGCTGCGTACGTCGTGGATTCAGTGGGAGAAATGCCGACCACGTTCAAGTCGGCGATGGAATCCAGCGACGCAGTCAAGTGGAAGGAGGCGTGTGACTCGGAGTGTGACTCGCTGCTCAAGAACGACACGTGGGATGTCGTACCACTGCCGAAGGGACGCAAGGCGATCGGCTGCAGATGGGTGTTTCGCGTGAAGGAGAACCAAGCTGGAGAGATCGAGCGGTTCAAGGCGCGACTGGTGGCCAAGGGGTTTTCGCAAAGTACGGCATCGACTACGACGAGACCTTCGCACCAGTGGCCAAGTTCACGTCGATCCGGATCGTACTGAGTCTAGCTGCCAAGTATGGTCTCAAGCTGCACCAGATGGATGTCAAGACTGCGTTCCTCAACGGTGTGCTGGACGAAGACATCTACATGGCACAGCCGGATGGCTATGTGGACGAAGACCACCCGGACCACGTATGCAAGCTCGGTCGCTGTACGGACTGAAGCAGTCGCCGCGCATGTGGAACCAGACCATCGACGACTTCATGCTCAAGCTGGGGTTCAAGAAGTGAGTCCGACCACTGCATCTACTTGAAGCGTGACGGCCAAGACATGATCTTCGTGGCGCTCTACGTTGACGACTTGGTCCTCGCCAGCAGCAGTGACAAGATGCTCCTCGACACCAAGCAGGCGCTCAGTCACCGCTTCGAGATGACGGACATGGGTCAGCTCAAGTACTTCCTCGGGATGGAGATCGAGCAAGACGTGGTGGCTGGGAAGATGTCGATGCGGCAGACCAAGTTCGCCAAAGACATCCTGCAGAAGTTCAGCATGGACAAGAGCAACCCTGTCAAGACGCCACAGGATCCGGGTCTCAAGCTGACGAAGGCCATGTGAAGGTGGCTGCAAGCACGACGAGACCATGGTCAACGTGCCATACCGGAACGCAGTGGGATGCCTCATGTACCTCATGGTAGGCACTCGTCCGGACCTGGCAGCTGCAGTGGGAGTGCTAAGTCAGTTTGCAGCGGACCCGTGCCCGACACACTGGCAGGCGCTCAAGAGGGTGTTCAGGTACATTCAAGGCACCAAGACGCACGGCATCGAATTTCGCAAGCTGCCACGATGGACTTCAAGGCTATTCGGATGCGGACTGGGCAGGCGACATCGAGTCTCGACGCACAAGTGGCTACGCGTTCATGATGAACGGCGGATGCATCAGCTGGAGAAGCAAGAAACAGCGGACGGTGGCGCTGTCTTCGACGGAGGCCGAGTACATGGCGCTATCGGAGGCGACACAAGAGGCAGTGTGGCTCAAGGTGTTCCTGTGCGAGCTCGGCGAGATGGCAAGCGATGAAGCGGTCAAGATCTACGAGGACAACCAAGGCTCCATCGCGTTGGCCAAGAACCCGCAGTTCCACAAGCGCACCAAGCACATCGACATTCGCTACCACTTCGTGCGTGAGAAGGTGGAAGCACATCAAGTGGTGCTACAATATGTGTCGACAACGGACATGCTGGCGGACATGATGACGAAGCCAATTCCTGCAACGCAGTTCAGTGTGCTCCGGACCAAGCTCGGGATCCAAGGTGCAATCGCTGTCGAGTCGAGTGGGAGTGTTGTCAAGAAGGCGCCTCGGGCAGCTGCGGTATACCGGTAGGATACCGGTATGACCTTCACCAGTGGGACCGCAATCATTCCTGTGTTTACGGGACACTGATGATGGGACGCGGACACTGATGATGGGACGCTGTTTACGCTACGGGGATTACGGGACACGTGGGTACAAGATTGTGGGTACAAGATGGGCATCCACGTGGCAGTCGCTGATTGGCTGAAGCAACTCAGTATCCGGTAGAGAACAGTAGAGTGTATCCAGTAGAGAATCCAGTAGGCTTAGAGGTAGCAAGGGAGTTTGCGAACTAAGGACCTAAATCAATCACTTTGCATTTTGCCATCAACCGACCAAAGCCTTT
>JAAKBF010000128.1:0-36482 GCA_012656075.1 Phytophthora hibernalis
CTTTGCCTTTTAGTGCACTAATTCCACCTCACCCCTGCACTAACTCGTGCATGATTACGTACAAATCGTGAAGAATTTTGATTGGTGATTTCAACAACTGGGTTTCGTACACGCGTGGGGCCAGTTAGTCTGCTCCCTCACGCAGACGCCGCGTTCCTTAGAACCGCCGTTCGATCGGCCGACTCGCCTCCATCACCAGGGGATACTCGACTTCGTGGACAACTCGTAGAAGGACGGGAAGATGCTGTTTGCGTCCCTGCAGGGGCATGTCGCCGTCGTCGCGCTTAGAAGCCACTCAGTGAGTCGCTCATTCTCTACTATAACCACCCGACCGACTTCTTCGTTAACAAGCTCGAGGTGCCGTGTCACATCAACCAGCCCGTGAACCCTGAACTAGCAGTTGGGCCGACCGGACTCGAAGATTGCCCAAGTGCACCACGAAATGAAGCGAGTGGGGATCCAGGCCAACCAAATTGCAGGGAGGAAGACTGGCAGGTTCCTACCCAATGTCGACGGAGAGGCGCTGCTCAGGTGAGTGAAGCCTGTACTGTATTGTTTACACTTTAATAACCGATGTACTAACGTACACCTACTTCGCACACATCTTGTATTAATAGGTGGGCGTGGACTAAATGCGCTGAGATGACATGAACAAGAACGAGAAGCACTAGCCTCAGATGACCAACGTGCTGACCTCCTACTGGCTGGCACAGTAGCACGACATTAGCCTCCTCAACATAGACGCCCACGTGAACAAGACGCGAGGTTGCAAAGCGGACTACCAACGGTAAGTTGAAAAATAAATCTGGAATGAGATTGAGCTAAACATAAATTTGTCGATTTGATCTTATGATACTTGAGCGAGTGAAGACCATTGTAGATAGTAGATCCACTCGGGATTATACCTGATGGAGAGCGAATCTACCTCACGCGCCAACACAGTGCAACACATTTTTGGGGACGAAGAGGTCAAAGTAACGCTGACCATCAAATTGGGTGAGGCATTACATGACGTCCGAGCAGCCACATTCAGTGAGTTTGCAATCTACAGAAGGCTACGCCGTCTTACATGCAAAAGTGGACGCGATCGTAAGTGCTCAAGAAGGAATTTCGTGGTCCGAGAAGGATATTTACCTCAAACCAGGTACCAACACGAAACAAAGGGAGTTCATCAAGCTCACTGCTGAATCATTCGCTGCCCAAGTTATGCAATCCTGGCGGAATGCTCAGCGTAGAAACGTCTCGCTGGAAGATTTCAGTCTAATGGTTTTCGTGTACGCTGTGAAGGTACTGCTGTCATATTTATCGGAGCTGTGGATTTATACTAATGTTACGCTTTTGCATTATTGATAGATCCACAACTCAATTCGACGGGCAACAGTTGCACGGGTTAATGAAGCATCGACTCGGATTGTACAGCACTTAGCTGATACTAACCAATCTCCGCTAGCGCCGAACAGTTTGGCTCTACGCTACTTTGCAACACAACATGCGCGTGAGCCAGATGGAACCCAGCCTACAATCCCGGAGCATGCAACATATCGACAACTCTGCAGTGTTGACGAAGCTCGCTGTGAGATGGCGCACGAGCAGCAAGCAGAGCATCGACGGCTGGATCGTCGGTTTAGAACCGTGAGAATACTCATCAACGAAAGTGAGGTAAATATTTCGGTTTCGCTAGATGATCTCCGAGACATTCTCGGTTTACCTGACTGCGATCTTAGGCGCCCACACAACTCCGACATACCTGTTAATCTACCAGCTCAAAATATGGAGGATGAAGACCATCAGTTGTAGTATTAATTAGTTGGAGTGGAGGTCGCTACATTAATATCTATTGCCAACGAGTCGAGCATACCCGCAATGCTTATAAATACCACGTGTTCCATCTTTCGTGCGCGTACAAGCGTACATCGCCAAGTCTAATACCTCCTCTGGAGCGAATCCGAACGCCGTGTTTGCATTCTTTTGGATCCAACGCTTCAGCAGTGAAAACCCGACTTCAATCGGATTGAGTTGGGGCAATATGGTGGCAGAAAGAAAATTAAAGCACCAACACTGTGCACCGCTTCCTCTAATTCCTTGTACATATGGATTTTTGCATTATCCAGTACAAGGATAGAGCGAGGAAGTGGCCACGGATTCAGGAACGGCAAAATTTTGTCGTGGAAGGTCTGGTAAAATACATGCCGCGTAAATGTTCCTGTTGTGCACCCCCACGATAAAAACCGTCCGTTGACATCGCCGCCAGAACGGAGACCCGCTCACCGCGTACAAAAGGAAGCGTGACGATTGCAGGCGTGTTTCGCTTCGACCATGCGTATCGACGCACACCATCTCTACTATCCTTGGCGGTTTCGTCTAAGAAAATCATTTGCTCGGGCATGGAGTAGAAAGGCTTCAGCTTGTCGATATAGTCTTGAACCTGATCTGCTTAGCCTCCCGCGCACGCCGCGTCAGCACTTTCCTGGACTGCCCCATATCAAACCGAAGGGCTCTGCAAATGGTAGATGTTGACGTCTTGATATTTCCAAACTTGTTACGAAGTGTATCTTGGAGCTCTTGGAGATAAAAGCACGGGTGGTCCTCCACGTACTTGATCACGAACGCACAGACCGATGCTGGCCAGCGCGATGCCCGCTTCTCGCGTTGGGCGCCGGTTACCATGCCGAACTTTTGAACAAAGCGATTCCAACGCTTGATGGAGCGTACCGATGCACCGAGGACATGTGCATTCTGCAACATCTCGATGTTGTAGACGAAAAACAGCACGACTGCGCGCCAGCGTAGGTCCTTTGAGTACGTCATGCTGCAAGACTTAAACGGAAAATGACACTTTTGAATAGTGCCAAAGCCAGCCGATCTCGTATTCATTGGCCACGAGCTGTCTTTCTTACCTAGGATTTCTATTAAGATCAGTAATATAACTCGTGCAAGGATTATCTTTATTCGTATTGGTGTACTATTTGTACTTCTCATGAGGCACACAAATCGCGTTGCTATTATAAGTGCCAAAAACTGCAAAGCACAATACATGTAATAGGCACAGTTCTTCGATTAAAAGTATATGTGACCACACCATTCATCGCTTAAGTACGATTACAATTTTCCTTCTCATTCCAGAAAAGATGGTCAAGCTCTTTTGTGCTGTCGTTGGAGCGACTGGGAGTGCGTTTCCTGTGGACATCGATGTGGGGAGTCGGTGGGAGACCTGAAGAAGGCGATCAAGGACGAGAGCGAGGACATCACCATTCCTGCGAAGAACCTGCAGCTCTTCCTGGCGAAGTAGGGAACCGAGTGGCTGAAGACTGAGAGTGAGGACGTGAAGGAGCTGAAGAAGGGCAGGAAAACGGCTACCGTCAAAGCGCTAACGAATGAAGACGAAGAGCTACAGGGGAGTCCGGCCTTCAGAAAGTATTGACGGGTATGGAGCAGCCATCCACCGACCAGATTCACGTGCTGGTGGTGGTTCTGGAGCACAGGGAGGGGTTGTGGGAGTCGCATACCAGTGTTCTTGGTCAACGATCTGCGTTGATGAGCGTCGCTCAACAAGATCAACCATTCCCCAAGAGACCGAAATTCCAGAAATACGTTGCATTCACTGGGCCAGTGACCGAAAGTGACTTCTCCGTCCCTTTGAGCACTATCCCTGCCTTTCAACGGATTAAAGAAGGCTTCTCTAGCAGCGACTGCTCACTCTATCTGTTGTATGGTCCGCGTCAATTTGGGAAAACCACAATTGCAAATGGCATCCAGGAATGGCAGCTTACTAGCCGCTCGGACATCATTTGCGTGTATTTCGAGCTGGGTGCGGTGTTTGCGGCCGACGAGACCAAATTCTGGAATCACTTGGGGATATTGGTCGACAATGAAAGCGATTGCCGCGATTTCAATTCTTTGATGACTTTAGTTGCAAGGTGCGCAGGTAACGGGAACAAGAAGGTCTGTCTGATCCTGGATGAAATGGATTGTCTGTTCTCCAACCCTGATTTGTTGTCCACATTTCTGCAAGTTATTCGAATGTGGAAAGCACAATCGGACAAGTTCTTTCTGGGATTTCTTGGGGTTGGAACCTACGACTTGGTGAATACCTACCAGGTATTTCGGGGATCTTCAAGCCCTTTCAACGTGTCTCAGTTGATTAAGGTCGAGCCATTTACACAATCCCAGATGGCCATGTTTTTCAGCCTGTTCAAGGAACTTTATCGATTTCCATTATCGCTTCAGGAGGGGATCAAGATGTTCTCTGGTGGTGCCCCGGTGTGTTGGGGTCACTTGTTAGATTCACGATCGATGAACAAAAATGGGAGCTTGAGCTGGGTAGGAGGAGTTCTTCAGGGATCCCTATTACGCTTACTTGCAGATGTTCAATCACACCTATGCTCGTATTCAACAAGATTTACAGAAGTTGAACGACGAAGAGTGGTGGTTACTCAAACAAATACTTGGAAATAATGAGGATTTAACGGCCAGGAACACAAATGCTCATCTCTTACTGCGAATGGGAGTTGTGTCCGAGCGGCGAGTTGACATCGGGCAGAGCAGGGTTAAATTTATGCTGGTCATCGTCTCTCCGATGATGAAGCGAGTGTGCCTTGAAGCGCTTCCTGCTCGAGAAATTTGTAAAGCTGTGGCTGCTGAGGATCCTGTCCAGCTCTTATGTGCTGCACTCGCCTATGTGGACCCGAACACCATTGCACATTTGCTCGTACAGAATCGCAGTTCTCCAAGCGAAGCCGTTTTTCATTTCGAAGTGTATGCAGCGATTCGTGATATTCTCAAGAAGACACACCGAACGAAACAGGTTTTTCCTGAAGTCAGAACCGCAGATATCAAAACCAGAGCAGACATTCTTATCATCAACGGAGACAAGCTCGCGTACGAGCTGAAGGTAAACCAATTACTTGAAAAAGTGAAATTAACGTGGCGGCGGCACAAGCAAATGGATACAAAAGACAGTTCGGCGTTCAACGTATGCTCGTCGTGAACTTTGTTCCAGCTGCGTACAAGTTCGACAACGTTTATCGAGTGGAAACCTGCCCTACTGTTGAAATTGTTCACGTAAAATTTTCTGGATCGTTCGATGATTTCAACATCTTTTATCTGCCAGAGGAGGATATTCCTCAAGGAGAAAAGGACAAGTACTTTGGAATTTTGCAGTCTCCGCTATTGAGACAAGTCAAGCGCATCGATGTCAGCTGTCTGACGAGGTTGCTGAGGAATCCCTCTTTCATCACGGATATTGTTCAGTTTGACGATGAGATGGAAAATGTGACGAGGTGAATCGAATCATGGGAGGATGAGTGTTGGAGTGATGGAGGAACAGGATCGCGTGAAAGCGATTAAACAAGAACTCTGTCACCAAGTAGGATTGTAGTGCAAATCGAAGTTGCGTTTAAGATCACAATGGGTTGTTTGGTCCCGCGGGCTCCAGTCCCGAAATGCAGCGACGCTAACCTTGGTGTCGTTGCAGCCCATCCTTTCGGAGGCCTTGTACCTCGTCGAGTGCAACTGAATACGACAATGGCGACATGGTACCTGTACAACCGCAGCTGGTCCCTTCATATGCCACACCGGTCACTCACAGTAGTGTGGGCACGAATAGACATCCAAAGCTCGCGAGCATGTCCGACCCTCCTTCAGCTCGAGCGCAGCAGATCTCGCAGCCACACGTTGTTTCTTGACCAGGAAGAGGTGCAGCTTATCCGTGCCATTCAAACTGATTGTCTTCTTTTCCTTGATCGCCTTCTTCAGGAGCGCCACCGTCCGAGTTTCGTCGACGTTGATAGTGATCCCGCTCCCTTTTCCGATGATGATACAGTCATACCATATGTATATCTTTGACGCGGCATACCGGTATATGAATTGCGTCGCTGGTGGTGTGTGTCACTGGTGTTGACTGTTGCTGCCGGCAGTTGTAGCAGTAGGTAGAACTCACTCTGACGTCAACAAGATGATGAAAGTTGGGAGTCGCGGTCGATTAAGGCTGGAAAGCAACAACATGATTCACCCCGGCTTGAGGCACGCCCACGTGCTGGTGGGTTTCACATGCGGATAAGATGCGGCGTTTGAAGTGAGATTGCCCATGTACGGGATACTGGAGCTTGTCGTGGCTGTTAGTTAACCAAAGCTTCCATTCTCTCCCTGGTAGCAACACTTGTTCCAGGATTGGAGCATACCTGCCCGGTAGTACATACTGTGCGTCTCGGGTCCGCGTACGTGCTCCATACCGTGTACGTGATGTTCTCCTCTTCCATGATTTTGATCTGAAAGACCCCGCGCGACCGTCGGATTCCTTGACGGTGTAGTTTACACCATCAGGCATTTCCAATGCCGTCCACATGTGATCGCGACCGGCCGAGAAATTCCGACCGGGGACATTAAATTCGTCGCTCATAACGAGGTCTCACATCGCTCCGCGCGATGAAGTGGTGGTGTGCGCGGATTCTGGAGTGTCCGAGTCGATCCACGGACTGAGTCCCGAGCGAGTCGAGTGAAGTGAATCCGCACGTTCGGCCGTCGTGGTCCTCGCGACGAACGCGAACGCCGCGGCCAAATTTTGGTCGAGGTTCACTGGACACATCGAGCAACATTTCGATGGCAGAGCCGATGGTTCTTGTCATTGCGCACTGTGAATCAACAACAGCATCAAGTTGAAGAGGGATCACAGGTTTTTGTTGGGGCCCAATGGCAACGAGGTGCATATGCACTCGTCTAGGAATTTGCGAAGGCACTTGCGCTAAGTTTAGGGGACACAATTGTTTCAAACGAACTCGCACCCCATGGTCGATAGGACGATCGTCATCACCGAAAATCACACCGTTTGGAATACAGGTTAGCACTAATACATGTCGTCGCGAACTCCACCAAAGACTTTTTGATGGCTACATGAGTTACCTTTTGACATCACGTGAAGAGCTCACAACAATCGTGGACGCTCGATTCGCAAGGAAACGTCATAGTCATTGCACTGCGAATGGAATCCCATCACTGCCGGAATGGACCAACTCCTAAGACTTCACGTCGTCGACGCGGCCTCGCGAATGCTTTCACAATGCCATCCGAAGCAGTTAACGGCACCTCCGATTTCACGACGAGTGGATCTGCTGCAGAACCCTGCGCAATCGAACACTGCTGGACTTGTCGTGTTTGAGAGAGTTCTCGCCGTTCCGATCAAAGCCAATGACTGAGCGGAACCTTTCACAGTTATCCATCAGCTCCGCTTACAACATCAGCTTCACCTCCAGCGACTTGGACCCTCCAAAACCACTCAAAATGCCACGAAGGACAGCGATGATCGTCGGCCATCGCCTGTAGAGAAAAAGAGCACCGAACTTGTTGGTCTTCGCTCTCGAATCGCACATGCCCATCGGAAGCTTATGTTCGCACCCATAAGCAAAGGTGATGACTTGAGGCAAACGCCTAGTACGTTCACTGCATTCCCACCACCAGGCAAAATCTGTCCCCGGTCTCGGCAGAAGCAACACCACAAACCGAAGTCTCGACCACCGCAACGCCCACGAACGGAACCAACTTCGACGATGCTGTCTGTGGCGGAGCAGCACGGGTTTCTCCAGGAACTGGATCTAGCTGCACTGATGACTGCGACGGGCTATTCACGAGCTGATTGTTCGCGCGGTGGGATCGCCATAAAGCGCCTTGCTCCATGGCGAAGAACTCTCATGGTGTCGACAAGGAGACACTACGCCACGGCGTACCTCAGTTGTCGGTGGAAGACCAGTTCTTCGTTGACCGTGCCTTCGACGTTCTGGACTCTGACAGCTCTGGGGCACTGGATTGGCCCGAGTTTATCGCAGCACTGTGCGCTGACGCTTCTCGCCGTAAAAACAAAACCTCTCTTCCACGCGTATGGTCAAAAGGATAGCACAGTGGAAATGACTTGGTTTCAGTATTGACGAAGTTGAACATGAAAAGGGCAACTTTAGTGCCGGTACGGCAACCTTTATTACCTCGATGCATCTCTTCTTCATCGACAAAACGATTTTCTCAAGATACTTCGCTGGCGTATGCCTCCATAGGAGCTTGCTCGCTCGAATTAGGTCCTCCTTCATCAAATACTGCCTGCCACCTGCATACATCTTGCAAGCTAAATAGTCCCCGTGTTTACTATAGTATTACCGTAGGATTCCAGTAGGAAGGCGAGTCTCGTATCGAAGGCAGCCCTCGAGCACGTTACTGCGGTGGTTTTTCAACTTGCACCCGATCCCTGTCCAGCTATAGCACTCTCTCGAGCCCAGTACGCGGCACCGGAAGCCCTAAGGCGCGCGTGGTGTCGTCGGCCGTCGCTGCAAGATGCAAGGTGACTATGGAAGCGCTTCCCGATAATGTAGCCCTTTAGTCATCCATACTGAAACCAAGTCATTTACACTGTGATATCCTTTTGACCAAGGCCCAGACCCTTGTATTAAAAGTCTTTCAATATTGCTCGGATCGTCACCAAAAATTACAGACTATATCCACTCGAAAAGCACAACTCGCACGATTGGCCAAAATAATCACGGATTGATGGGATGTGCTACCGTATAACCTGTGTAGTATCCGATAGAATGTTATATCCGACAAGCCGTATTAGCCAATCAGATGACTGCAATTTGGACACCACCGGATCGTTGTCATTTCCGACAGCTCAAAAATTGGTGGCCAAGGATCGATAAAAGTTAGGCACCAGACCACTAAAGCGCAGTCACTTCCCAACTCTTCATAGGCCGCGCACGAGCAAGTAAAGATGGAGGCCGCCGCGCTCGGCAGTACAAGCGCTTTACGCCGACGAATGAGTTTCGACTCCATGTCATTCACCATTCTGATTCTGACGGAGTGTCCTCTGCACTCGCCAAGTTCTACCCTGAGGCCAAAGGCACCTCGCTCGAGACTAAGCGCAAGAGCATCTACCTGTGGCAGAAACGCCGCGATACCATCGAGAAGGCCGGGAAGAGCAGCTCGTCCAGCGTGCTGCGCAAGCTCAGACCTGCAGGAAGTGCCACTGTGCTGTCGTCTGAGACGGAGTCTCAGCTTCTTCGCTGGGTCAACGCCTACCGCGCCGATGGGGCGCCAGTTTCGGCTCTAATGCTCCAGCTCAAGGCCCAGGAGTATGCGGCAGCAGCTGGTATACCGCGCGGCGTTTTCACCGGCACATGGGCTTGGCGGGCTGGATTCGTGCGCCGCCATGCGCTGCGGTTCCGTGCGCGTACGCGCCAAGGACAGAAGAGTCCCGTAGACGGCGAGGCTGCTGTTCTTGCTTTTAATACCAGGATGCGCGCAGTCATGCACCGCCTAGGTGTTGATGTCGCCTACAACGCCGACCAAACGCCCGTTGTCTTCGAGTACGTGCCGCGCACGACGCTCAACAAGCGCGGAGCACGTACGGTGAGGGTTCGTACATGTGGCAAGGACAAGGAGAGGATGACGTGCATGCTGCTTGGGTCCTCTTTCGGCGAGAAGCGGACGCCGTTTTTGATACTGAAGGGCCGCCCATCCAAGGTCGCGGCGACGCAAGCCGATAACGTGGAGCTGAGACACGGCTTCGGCAAGCATCTTTGGAAGCAGATCGAGATCCTCCAGGACAGACATGGCGTCCAGATCTACGTTAATAGCACGGGTTGGTGGAACACGTCGCTGACTCTCATTTGGCTGGCGTATCATTTCGGTGGACGTCAGCATCCAGAACAGCCTGTCTTTCTACTCCTCGACGACTTCTCTGCACATTGGACGCCGGAGGTGCGCACCCGCGCTCACGACCTCAACATCCACTTGCTGGACGCACACAGGCGTCTGCCAGCCGGCGGACATTGCTTGGAACCGCCCGCTGAAGCAGCGTCTGCGCCAGCGCTGGGTAAGCTGGCTGATGACCAAGCTGGCTGGGAGGGAGAGCAGCAGCAAGGTCAAGGCGCCGTCCAGGAATGACGTGGTTGACTGGGTTGCCAGTGCGTGGGAGGGGCTGTCCGCTTCGACGATCTCGAACGGGTTTAACGGCATACTTGCCGTGCCACCTGTCGACCCAATGTTCGAGGCCTCGTCCAATGCTCTTGCTGAGGAACTAGAGCGTTTGCAGCTCCTTGATCCTGATGTTGGTGAGGTCGCTGATGAAGAAGACGTAGTAGATATGATGACTAGAGGAGAAGTAAGCGTCTAATGCAAGTGTTGGACTTTGTTCGAATCGTTCCCCGCGCTGGGAGGGTTCTCTGGGTAACCCCCTCCTGAATCTTATGGCAGCATTCGCGAGTGCGATTTCGGTGGTTTTTAGCAAAACGTCTGCTTTTCCACAGGGATTGTGAATTATCATTTTTAAGGGGGCCGAACCCAAAAGTCAGAAGGGTGTCGGATACAGACAACGACGGTGAAATCCGTACCCCCATAAAAATCCGCACCCTGCAGTGGGACGGACCAAGGCAAGTAAAAAACAAAAACGAGGCAGCAAATTTTAAACATATTTATCCAATCAGTGTGTTAGAAAATTACTGGTCCGCACGGAGTTATCTCCCTCACCCTTTGCATTTCCCCTTTGTAGGAGCCGCCATGGCTCCCCAAGCATCTTACTCCGTCAAGCAAAAGCGTGAAGCTTTAGACAGCATCAGTCGTATTGGCTGCAAGCCAACGGCTCAAAGCTCGGTATCCCGTTATCTACGTTGCATGATTGGCGGAGACAAGAGCAGGAATTATTCAGCTTCAAGGGGCACAGACAAGCAAGACGCTAAAAGGACAGGGGCTAAGGGCATCATAACATTCGGACACGACATGGTGACCTACATGAAGGATCTGCGTCGCGAAGAAGAGGTACTGCAAACATTATGGTCTGAATGTTTGCAAATTAAATTGACTTCTTTTTTGTAAAGTATTTGTGTACAGGAAATATGATTGAATATATAAAACAAGAGCATCCCACTTGGCTAGAGGCGTATTTAGCGACGAAGTCAAGTGACGAAAGGCGTGTAAACGCATTGATGCGCTTGTGCCAGCGGTTTGCAAGCCGGTAAGAAAACTATCTTTTCTAATATTGAGCTACTTGTTTTGAAAAGTATATTATTAACTTATCTTTTGATATTTCAACATTTTGTTTTTTTATAATATGGTGTTTAGGCATGGGTTTTCAACGCAGCCACAACATTCGAAGAAAAACGAAGCTGTACTACAGCAGACGCATTTAGAATTTGCAATCAAGTTTTGGAGCGAATACAGCCATTTTCCGGATAGTGCTATCTACAACGTCGACGAAACGGCCATTTATTTCGACACTCCACCCCACAAAATATGGGCCCTCAAGGGGAGGCGTGGATCAGCAAAAGTCAAGCATATGCAGAAGAATTCCGGAAGACTCACAGCTGTGCTCACCATTCGGGCTGACGGTACGTTCATTTATTTTACATTTAATTTACTGTATACTGAAACTAAGTAACGTTATTTGATTTAGGAAAAACTGCCAATACTCTTCATTCTGCGAGGAATACCTGGCGGCACTGTGGAGACAAATGAGTTGCCAACATATCCAGATGGACATGTTTATACAGTCCAAGAACATGGCTGGATGGACGCAACTGTTTGGGAGTTTTATATTGAAAGTTTGCTTAAATTTGAAATAGATTCTCCCTTGTCCTCCTTCTCGATAACTTCGATTCCCATGTATCGGAAGGAGGACAGAATGTGTAGCGGAGGCTACCTCAGCACTAGTGTGCCCTGTTCCGCCAAACAGCACGTCTGTCTGTCAGCCTCTTGATGTTGGAGTTATGGGTCCACTCAAGAAGAAGCTGACAGGCGTATGGCTATCAGAAAATATTAATGGTACACGCACCGCGCAGCAAAGAGACTTGGCGCGATCAAGCGCACCATTACAGCATGGGAAGGCATCACAGAGCACTGTGTTGTGCGTAGCTTTGAAAAGGCAATTCCAAGATATCCTGAAGTCCAAGTATAGGATAAAAATGTTTTTTTCACCAATCACAAATAGCGAATCACTGATGGGTACGGATTTTTTGTCGAGATGCCCCGTTTACTTTTGTATGGCGGATACAGTTCAGTGGGGGTACGGATTTCACCGTCGTTGTCTGTACTACACAGGTTATACGGTATCCTTATGGCCAGTACCTACTGTAACGGGGTTTAAAATGTGTCAAGGTATCACTATAGATGAACCCAGTCGATAAAGACCATTGCTAATATCTACAACACAGGATATAATGCACGGCTGCTAATAAACGCGCCGCAGGAGCGGCTGCGGAAACAGCAACGTGAGGAGCAGGGAGCGGCGTGTGCGCGGACATCGACCCGAAGCCTTTTAGTATGCAATATTTGGCGCTGAACAAGTATGATAGTGGATGCTTTTCATTAACAAATGTATTGAAAAATCCCCATCGAGCATTAATTTGACAAGTATTAATTAAGCGCCATAGTTAAGCCTGAATACCGAGTCGGTGGATCGATAAGTGATTAAGTACACCAGGATATTAGACAACAGAGGTATTAAGTTGGCCAGGGTTCTCTGTACCTCAGCTAGTGCTACATTGACCTTCACCGAACCTTCAGCAAGGTACTGCTTGCACTCAGTCATATCGACAAGAGCATGTATTACATGTACACTATTAAAGCCAGAGAGATGTCCGCGAAGACGGCCGACCTCAAGTCAAGTGGGTAGCGATTGTATATGACAGAGCAAGCTACTGTACCTTACGCATCTCTGCCCTACGTATTTTGCCGTGGGCTACTACTAAAACAAACTAGTTCTACGTCGTAGTTGACCATCGTTTGCTTCACTTTACATATTTGTTGGGTCCGAAGGCCTGAAAAAACTTCGTTTCCACGTCGGGTGTACATCGTGCCAACAGGACTTCACCCACCTACGTCCTGGAAGTACCGGTATATTGGTAGAGTGCCAATATCTAATCTTGAAGTATGTCGCACCCGCCTCCTCACGTTCAACTCATGCTGGAGCCGCCGATGCCGAACTGCCGCTTAAACGCCGATATGATTCCAGGGTCGGGCGGGTCGTTTGCAACCGCCCGACCCTGGAATCATATAGTTTGAAACGAGAGATGTAGTTGGGCGGTAGTTAAATGACAATTACGACTTGAGCTGCAGGTTTCCCAGGACAATGTTGCGTAGGAGGGCAATATTGCACCGTTGTTGATGCATGTCAAGCTCGCGCAGCCACTCCTGAAACAACACACCAGTCATCCACGTCTTCTTATAAACCAGAGATCAACACTGGTCTTCTGGTTGTGGTGCTCCCTCTACTACCTAATAATCCTGTTATACCTAATAGGAAGTGCGTCCACGGGAGGTATTAAGTTGTCCAGGGTTCTCTGTATACAATTTGGCTGGGTGTTAAAGTCATGTGTTAAAGTCATATCAGTGATATGATATCACACCGTGTGCTATCCCACTGTACTGTACCGTATACGTATGTGACCACACCATTCATCGCTTAAGTACGATTACAAAATTTCTCCTTCTCATTTTTTCTCATTCCAGAATCCGCTGGCTCGAGAAAAGATGGTCAAGCTCTTTTGTGCTGTCGTTGGAGCGACTGGAAGCGCGTTCGAGGTGGAAATCGACGAGGGTGCATCAGTATCAGCGCTGAAGGAGGCGATCAAGGCGAAGAACTCAGCAACGATCACATGCGATGCCAAGGACCTGCAGCTCTTCCTGGCGAAGCAGGGCGACGCGTGGCTGAAAGATGACGATCCTGCTGCGCTGGAGTTGGAAGAAGGAAATACGCATCAAGACATTCAAACGGTGATCGATGGCGAGAAGATGAGGGCGACGAAGACTTTGCAGCACTGGCTGTTTGACAAGAACAAAATGCCGCAGCCATCCACTGACCAAATCCACGTGCTGGTGGTGGTTCCGAAGAGGAGTCCAAATGACCTGTTTGTTGAGAACGATTCGATATCGGCGTTTCGAGAAACTGCCGCAAGCATTCACCGAGTGCAGGTTCAAATGCAAGTGCTGCTTGAGCAAAATAAGGCTAATTTGACACACAAACCAAATTCCTTCTCCGATGGGGCATTGGGTCAAATGGAGTCTGGAAGATTGAAAACGGATGGCATGATCATCGATGCTGCACCAACAGAGAACGAAGAAGCATTTTGGCCAGAGGCAATTCAGATTCAAGCGGATGCTATTCAGAGTGAGGCTGCTTTTGACGCGTTTATTACTCCTTTTTCAGCGACGTATTAAGCCGTTGTGGTATGGTATTCGTCAATAGCGAGAGATATCCATGGTTGTCTCAGTCTCCGCTTGTTACCAAGAATACAGATCTCAAACCGGATGGATTTGCGACCCACCGTGGAATGTTTCGTGCCAAACCGGTACCGGACGATGGAGTGCAACGCCAGAATGGATTTCGATTTGGAGTAGCAGTGGAAGAATTGTTCGACTGCCTCATTTTGTTCGAAAGCAAGCTCACTATAACGGATGCTTCGTTTGGCCAAGTGGTACGATATCTGCAGTATCTTTGCCCCAAGGAGCTAGCAAGCGCTATTCTATTCGACCGCCGCTCCT
The DNA here is from genome assembly GCA_012656075.1 of Phytophthora hibernalis. Taxonomy (NCBI): domain Eukaryota; phylum Oomycota; class Peronosporomycetes; order Peronosporales; family Peronosporaceae; genus Phytophthora; species Phytophthora hibernalis. The sequence continues at coordinate 14,512 of JAAKBF010000128.1, forward strand.
TTTGGTTGATCAAAAGCCACAGGTCTGTTGTTACCAAAGTTCGAAGAGCGAAGTGGGTCGATAAGGGCTCGAAAACATTGTTCCAGAGCTTTATTACTGACAACATATCTCCATGGGTGGCGCACTTAACCAATGCCTGCACTTCATTGGGTGTTGGTGTGGTGGAGGGCGATGCATTTCTCGGCCGTGGCGCTCATGGACGCGTTTTTAAGGTAACTGGGCCAGGTCAGAAGGTTTTCGCGCTGAAAATCGTGGAGGAATGCTCCGTTGGACGTCTTTATCAAGAGAAGAAGGCCTTGATGAAAGCCCAGCCCACAGGATTGACGATTACTCCTGTGCGAGATGTCATCGAAAGCATTGATGGTAGCGCGGCCTTATTGCTATCTCCTGTTGGGAAACCTCTGCCTCGACCAACGACACTAGAGGGAGTACGGAACCTCTTTGGATTGTTATGGCAGCTCCACGCGAATAGCCTGGTCCATGGAGATCCTCGCGTGCCGAATGTGATCCTCATTGGGGATACGCCCCTCTGGATTGATCTCGTGGAAGTGATGGAGGCTACTCCCACTTTGAAAAAAATGATGCTGATATTCTCGCACGGTCCATCCTAGGTGTCTCTCGGGCCTTTGAGCTGGACCCGGCAACGAAACAATTGATCGATAACTATGGCGAAAGCGCTACGCCAGAGAATCTTGATCGTCTGGCCGAAGCAGTAAGCTTGGTATTCCCAAATTAGCTGCAAATCCGATTCAATGGTTTTCATTCGCACGGCAATGGGTGTAGCTCATTGACCGAATGGGGCGTCGCCGCTGTGCACACGTTTGATCTATGAGCACTTTGCTGGGTTGTTGGCAGCAGCCAGTTATTCTGCTGTGCTTCTTCCGCGATCTGATAAGCTTCGATAGCACATCTCTGTTTCAGCCAGCACACACAAAAGTTAGTCATACACCGCCAAATTACAATCAGAACGCGTCTACGTACGGGTGGCGTCTGTCAATGGCTGTGATCGACTGCACTCCATCTTGGTCAGCAACAGCAAGCAGTCCGTAGGCAGCCATCGCCCTCAGAAAAACCGACAGCTTCTTGAACGAGCTATGCTTAATGTTCAGCGACACCCCGACACGCAGCAACACATTCGCTTGGAACGAACTCGACAATGGGTTTCCCGACCGCCTCACTCGTCCGGAAGTTCTAAATCTACTGCTTTCCAAGTGCATGCGCTACCACCGAATCGAGCGTATGCCGCGAAGTTCCATGGGGGCAACTTGCGCCCGATCTCGATTCACGCCGGCAAGCTGATCCAGATTCATTGGTTAATGATGTGTTGGAATACTTTAGCACCATGACGTATGGCACGAATGTCAAGGCCAAGAAGAAAAAGAATCGCAAACATGTGTACGAAAGAGTATTGAACAAGTGTAGTGGTGAAGTCTAAACAGATTGGAGACGTTCTAGGAACATCTTCTATCAGCGGTGACGCGGAGGACGTTCCTGATTTGCGTTTCTTTTTCTTCTTGTTGCTAGTCGTGGTGGTCTCGCTGCTGGTGGTGAAAGTCGTGGTCGAGGTTGTAGAACTTTACTCCGACTTGGACTTGGACTCAGTCGAGGACTGTTTCTTCTTGGTTGTTTTCTTGCACTGCTTGTTTTACCGAGAGCGATGTGGTACACAACGAGCGCCAGAATGCATGGAACATAGTGAACGACAGATGCGCTCAGTACAAGCCGTAGGTCGCCTGCACCACGGCACAAATTTGAAAAGTCATTGGCACGAGCGTGCATGGCCAATTCCACCTTGCTTTCTACCAGGAAGTCGGCACCGTTGTTGATGCATGTCAAGCTCGCGCAGCCACTCCTGAAACAACACACCAGTCATCCACGTCTTCTTATAAACCAGAGATCAACACTGGTCTTCTGGTTGTGGTGCTCCCTCTACTACCTAGCAATCCTGTTATACCTAATAGGAAGTGCGTCCACGGGAGGTATTAAGTTGTCCAGGGTTCTCTGTATACAATTTGGCTGGGTGTTAAAGTCATGTGTTAAAGTCATATCAGTGATATGATATCACACCGTGTGCTATCCCACTGTACTGTACCGTATACGTATGTGACCACACCATTCATCGCTTAAGTACGATTACAAAATTTCTCCTTCTCATTTTTCTCATTCCAGAATCCGCTGGCTCGAGAAAAGATGGTCAAGCTCTTTTGTGCTGTCGTTGGAGCGACTGGAAGCGCGTTCGAGGTGGAAATCGACGAGGGTGCATCAGTATCAGCGCTGAAGGACTCGATCAAGGCGAAGAACTCAGCAACGATCACATGCGATGCCAAGACCTGCAGCTCTTCCTGGCGAAGAAGGGCGACGCGTGGCTGAAGTCGAAGGATGCTGCCGTGATTTCTATGCGGAGTGGAAGCGTTCCTGAGGAAGTAAAGACACTGATAAACGAAGAAATGGACCCAGCAGACGAGATCGGCGACTTGTTTGGAGATGCTCCGACGAAGAGGACCATTCACGTGCTGGTGGTGGTTCCGGAAAGTTCAGCGAAAGAAGCTACGGCCGCGTTGACGCCGGTGATTATTGACCAAGTGGAGATGGCAATGAATAAGGTTCTGAAGGAGCGGGATGAGAAGATGCTATCGATTTCCATATCAACATGCACACGCTCGAAAGAAGGGAACGTGATGACAACATTGGGTTACAAGTACTCGACCATTGATGTCGCGGAAGACATAGATGGCTCGATTCATCCTTACGCATGGCACGAAAACGTAGCTGAGGACCACTTAGAGCAACGGACGGGGTGCATGCAGTACTTTCGAGACAACCTTCCGGGTGTCTTGAATCAAGACGATAGCAGAACAACTCCTTCAAGATCTTCCCCAAGACTGAAGCCCAAGTATTATCTGAAGGACTCAACGCAGGTGAAGAACTTGCTCGACTGCGATGTTTCAAGCAGTTTGCCCTTCAAAGTGAAGGGGACGACGGATATGATGATTATCGACGAAGCGGCAAACTCCATGGATGAAGTTTTTGCTGGTCTTCACTTTGTGATCGAACTCAAGAAGGAACAGTGTGGTGTCAAAGAACGATGCCAAATACTGCTTGAGTTGGTTGCGGCGGACTTGAAAAGTGAAAACCGTTGTGCTCCTGTGGGATTGCTCACCAACTTGAACAACTACTGGTATTTTCTGTGGTTCACGCCAGGCAGAGAAATCGCGAGATTGACGCTCAGGTGTCCAGCTAACGGATTCCAAATGATGAAAGAACTTCTGAAGGAGACAAATAGGGTTGCATCAACTGGAGTGTTTCCCATGCGGATTCCTTTCTTGCGTGTACCTCTTCCGAAGCGTCAGAAGTTGCTCAAAGCTGCACCTGCAGGCGATGATGCCGCAACAGAAATGCTGGAGAGATACGAGTTGATGTCTGATGAGCTCAGTCCGGAGTTCTTGCTGGCGAGGAGGATGGAATACGAATTTCGAATGGTTCGTGAAATGCCGATTCACAGTGGAATGTACTCCTAATGGTTTAGATAAGAAGCCGAGTCTGGACCAAATCAAGTTATCCAGAAGCTCACTGCAGACGCTGCCACTGCTTTACTAGTTATCTTAAGGTGAAGAAGACTCAAAATTCGAAGCAGTGATAAATGAATATCCTTATTAAGCACACATGCCTGGAATCGTTAGATTCAATATTACCGGTAGTAAAACAATTCAGCTCAACGTAACTTGCTACTTTTGCTCCTTAATTATTGTTTATCCTAACAAATGTAAAGTTTATAGTATATAAAGATGGCGTACTCATCCGATAAATATCAACTTAACAAGGAGCGTATCAAAGCCGCTCAAAAGCGCTACTATCTCAATACGAGAGAAACACGTATCGATAAGCAGCGAGAGTACGATGAGAAGCACCGCGATCAAATTAATGCTCAAAAGCGAAAGTTGTACGCGGTAAAGAAAAAATCGAACTTAAGCAAAGTGAAACCGAAAATACCAGCGAAACCTAACTTAGCTAATTAATTAAAAAAATCGAAAATAGAAAGTCGATACTGAGATAGACCGCACCTAAATCACTTTTAGGAGTTGATGATAGCTACATTCAATTTCTATTTGGATGCGATACAGTATCAGAGATCTCTAAGGTGGATTTAGCGCGCAATTTACTTCCTCGATCGACTGTTGGATTTGGTAAGCACAAGACCAAATCGTTCGAATGGGTCAAGGCCAACGATAAAAAATATTATCATTGGCTCCAAAGTCTTGACAAGGCTTTTGCCAAGTATCTCTAAATTAATTTTTTCAGATTTTTCTTGAGGTCTAACATATAAAGACGATCCTGAGCGAAAAAGTATAACTATAACGACGACCCCACGAGGGAAAATGTAACCACCGATAATATATAGCAAGTGTGTTTGCCTACGAACTTGAGGGATTAAATAGATTAAATATCCGAGCTATTAAATTGGGGAGCAGCTACCGAGTCAAGGTTCGTGGTAGAACCGGTAAGATGGTATATGTTAGCAACATTTCCAACCGTAAGAATCAGGAACTCGTAGCTAAGCAATATAAGGTCTCTACGGATCAACTCAAAAGCACATGTCGGCTAACCACAAAGCTGACCCTAAGTACCGTTTCTACAACAACAAAAACATGGAGTCTCATCTATATGAGAGTATCCAGGCCTCAGAGTTCTATGACAAGCTTGAGAACGTTCTCGCAAGCCAGAAGAATGATTTCAAGGTCAATATCGCTCTAGGATATGATCTAATCAGCAAGACGGATGATAGTTTTAGTCAATATTGGCATCCACACATTGCTAACACGTCTGTATTCGAAAGACCGGTTGCCATCAACAGCAAGGCAGACATTCGTAAGAAGGTCATTTCCGAGATTCGATCAATGGAGTTAGTCGACAAGCTCAACTACCCATCGAGTGGATATTAGCTTAAGGCGATAACAGGATTTAAGATTTTCATTTACCATCGCGAGCATGCCCTTGGAGATAGCGAGGTTGTCATCCCCAAGATCATCCGCGATAACAAGCGTGTTATCAACTTCCCGAAAACGAACAACAAATGCGTTTTCCACTGCATTGCTTACCACACCCAGTCTGGTACTAAGAAAGACCCACGGCTCATTCAGGCTCTGGTGAAGGCGGCGTTCAAGCGCTACTGTTCTTTCAAGGGTATTATTTATACACTGAGTCTGTTCCGTAATTTCAAGCCGATCGATCTTCTACAGCTTGATGAGGTGGAGGAATGCTTCCAACTGAGCATAAATGTACATTCGATGAATGTGGCTTCTGGGAAGGTTGAATGCATTCGCCCATCGGACAAGGTGTATGAGGCGATCAAAATTCTCTCCCTCGAGAATCACGCTCTCTACATCACCAACCTGGACATGCTCCAGAGTGAATACCAGTGTTCGAAGTGTGAGATGATTTTCATTAGCCATGACAAGCATAACAACCACACAAAAACAGTGTGAGCTCGTAAAAATCGAGAGCGTCCCATTCAACCAACTATCAACAAGCCAGTTCAGAACACTATTAAATGATTGCTCACGAAGTACTCGATCAAGGCTATGGACCAGTATCTTGACCATTTCATCGTTTATGATTTCGAGGCCATTCTTAAGCCGACTGTGGTACAACATGGATCAACATGGATAGAGCACTGTCTTCACAAACGAGCACATTACGGTATCAGTTTCGGTAGCGGATAGCTTAACAGAGGAGGTGCGTTGCTTTGTAGATGACGTCCGAAGGCCTTGCTTACGGATATGTTGAAATATAATGGCGATGTGGGCTCGAAGATCCAGCAATACAACGTATCCAAGTTTGAGTCGCTCCTCCGTAAGATCATCAATGCCCACAGATTACCAGGTATGGAGATTCCTGGAGTCGATTTAGGTAAAACTTACACTATGGACGACGTAGATAGGTGGATTCGGGAAGCCAAATATTCCACCTTCTTCGATTTCCACAGCATCATTGGTTTTGGTAAGCACAGGACGGATTATGGTAAAATCAAGCAACAGCTCGATCAAGTAACGGTATTTGGCTTCAACAGCAGCCGCTACGATATCAACCTCATCATGAACGATATGGTTGCTGTTATCGGCACCAGAAACATCAACTCTGTTATCAAGAAGCCTTGCTACATGTGCATCGCCACCGATGATTTGAAAATGCTTGATATTACTAACTACGTCCCGGCTGGTACAAGCTATGACAAGTACCTTACTACATATCTCGGTGGATGCAAGTGTGATGACAAGATTCGTTGTCTCTGTGGTCTTGGTAAGGGCTATTTCCGTACGAGTATATCAAAGCTTTCGACGTGCTCAGCGAAATCAAAATCCCTCCCAAATCAGCATTCGATAGTGCGCTTCGTGGCACCAGCATCAGTAATTCTGACTACGAGCGAGTAAAGTTCGTGTGGAAGCACTATGAGATGAAGTCTATCAAAGACTTACTCATTTGGTACAATAATCTCGATGTAGTTCCATTCATCAAGGCTATCAAGGCCCAGCGTGAGCTGTTCTAGGGGTTCGAGCTGGACATGTTTGCCGATGATGTATCCCTTCCACGACTGAGTGAGAAGGTCATGTACCAGACGTGCTTCAACAACCTCAAAAGAGAGCAGGGAGCCAGCAAAAGCATTCAGATTTCCTACTAAGCGCATGGGTGGATACAGAAACCAGGATGCGGATGCTGGTCGCGATGACGACATGACTGTCGAGCATTCGAATGATCTACTCAAGCGGCAAAAGAACTTATGCGGTCTTTGCTACTGTCAACTGACCATAGATACAGCATCATCCGACCGTGTCAATAACAAGCTAGGTCATATTGATGGAAACTGCATCGAATGCAATGGACATGTCGCTCAGCGGGTTCCGATACAAAAGCTACTTGACTTCAACTCGGATAGACTGGTCTATAGCATTGATAAGGAGGAATCGGAGATTTATGGTAAGATGAAAGCCAACATTGCTGTAGGACCATCAGTCATTTTCAACCGCTACGCTAAGCGTAACGAAACCAAGATTCTAGATGACAAGATGTGCAAAAAGATCATCGGCTTCGATGCTACCGCTCTGTACCTATGGGCACTTGGTAATGATATGCCATGCGGGAGACTGACCACCATCGAGGCTTATGATGGAATCATCGACGATATCAAGAACGACAAGATCTTTGGCTTCCTTGAGTGTGATATTCGGACGCCAGAGCATATTTCAGCGAGATGACCCCCATTTTCAAGAATACGGTCATCGATTGTGAAGATCAGGGCATCATTGGTGCTCACATGTACGAATACAACCAGGCTCTAGAATCAGGTCGTGCAAATCCTTCCCGCAAGCTAATTGGTAGCTACTTTGGAGAGAAGATTCTCATTTACGCTCCTTTGCTCAAGTGGTACCTTTCCCACGGTATGGAGATCACCAAGACCTACAGCTTCATCAATGCTAGCTCTCACAAAGCATTCTCCCCATTTATGGATGCTGTGTCGAACGCACGACGGGAGGGTGATGCTGATAAGTCTAAAGCCATGATTGCAGAAATGATGAAACTGGTGGGCAACAGTGCTTTCGGTCGATCTGGCATGGATATGACTAAGCGCAAGGAGATCAAGTACGAGTCAGACGATGCCATAATCAAATCACGTATCGAACACTTCACATTCCATGGTCTCGATGAGCTGAACGATACCGCTGAGATCACCATGAAAAAACGACGAATTAAGAACAACCTCCCGATCCATCTGAGTATTGCAATCTATCAGCTCACCAAGCTGATAATGCTTCAGTTTTACTACGACTGCATTGACTTCTACTTCGATCGCAGCGATTTCCAGTACCAGGAAATAGACACTGACAGTGCCTATATCGCTTTCCGTTGTGAGAATCCATTCCAGAACTGCATCAAACCTGAGCTACATGAGCACTTAAATCAGCACAAGTACGAGTGGTTCTCACGTGATTACAACACTGAGGTTCCGAAATTTGATCGCCGTACGCCTGGCCTTTTTAAGGATGAGTGATCTGGTGATGCGATGGTCTCAATATCGAGCAAGAACTACATTTGCTACCTGCCTGACTCCGAGTACAAGGTCAAAGTCAGCACCAAGGGAGTGCATCAGGGTCGAGGTCGCAACGAGGATGTACTCAACCCAGATGGGTTCGAGACTGTCGTATCACCCTTCAGGGTACTAACAAAGGCTTCCGCATTAGCAAGGCGTCCAAATCGATAATTACATACACGCAAAGGAAAACTGGCCTCAATTACTACTACGATAAGCGGCAAGTACTATGAGATGGGATTTCAACAATCGCGCTCGATATTTAAAGGAGTCTAATAAATTGTTCATTTTTATGGACTATAACATAGTCATGGCGGAGCTCCTGAATAAACTTTATTACGAGCCTAAAACGGGGTATGTTGTTGCTCAAGCTCTATATGAGAAGGCGACAGAGTTAGACCCAAAAAAATAACTTTCAAAATAGTGAAGGAATGGTATGCGACTCAGTCAGACATTCAACGATTCCAGGAGCAGAAGAAGAAGTACGATGGGTTTAAAATCACGTCACACAACCCAAATTCGTGGCAGATGGATCTCGGTTTCTGGGAGAGTCGCCCAATATTGACATGCATGCATATCAACCCACGACTTGGCTACGCTAAGCTACTTAAAACTAAGACTGCATCGGTTGTATTGACTGCAATCAAATCATTCGTTCGCCTACAGAAAGTAGATATCCTAACGAGTGATAACGGCAGCGAATTCATGGACAAGGACGCTCAAAATTCTTCAAAACCAAGAAAATCGAACATTACAACAACGATCCAGGAGACCACGGAGCCATGGGTAAGATTGAACGCTTCAGCAGAACGCTGACGCAGCGCCTGACTAAGATAAGGCTGACCGAAGGTCGCCCGGGAGGATTTCTCCCGCTCCATCACCGAAAGCGATCACCCAGAAACTTATCGCTGACCTGATCGACAACTATAACAGCACCACCCACAGCTCTATTTGGATGACCCCAAACGAGGCAAAAGGCAAGGTCATGGAGTCGGAGCTGAATCATAACCGAGCAGAAGCAGACAACAGGATAATTTACGATTGATAAATAAGAACAAGAGATCAACACTCGAGAACGCATACTGGGCGTTAGAAAAAAGAAGATAAATGAACAACAATTAGCTTGATAGTATAAATAGTAGAGACATTCTCTTAAGTATTGAGTTCAGATATATTTAACTAGGTATGTTTTTACAGATTTTTCTAAAGTATGTTGACTTGATATATATATACATTCCCACAGTTTAATAATGTGCCCCAATTGTTTAGATAAAGAGCGGGAGCTCGCCACGCTTCGGCGACAGATATGGATTATTAAAGAGGTGAGCAGGATCAAAAATGGGTTACTTGATCTAGATCCAGTATCCAATTTTTGAACAACGGTAGCTAATGTGAAGTATCAAAATGAGCTCGAGGAGATATTTGGAGTACCGTTCCACTGTATCAAGAACCGATATATTAATTTATTAAATGAGCGGAACCATATTTGCCATGCGTTTATGCCATATCGTAATGATTCGGTAATGCCTACGTACTGGTAGCGAGCGAGGCTCGGACGTAGGCAGAGTCTTGAGACCCTGTCAGAGTATTTATGCCCACTTTTTTATTAGCACTCATATACAGGTTAATATGTTCCCTAACTTTACTTCACTAGCTCAGAGAGAACAAAAGCGGCATGAGCTGCTTGAAAGGGCTCACAGACGAGTTCGCCAAGCGAAAGCCAAGCGTGGCATGTGTGAAGGAGCATCCTGGGCCAGCGATGTTGATAAAGCATTTACTACGGTAGCTAAGAAATCAACCGAATCGACTCAGACCGACATGTCGGAGAAAAAAAGTCTGAGTAGTGAAAACTCCGTGAAAAACCCTGAGGTATCACCAGTTATGGTTGAGACATCTATGAACACGAATCGTGTGAATATGACTGATAGAAACGTCCAAGCTCGTCCTTAAACATCTGATGCTGGGATCGATAGTAGTTGATGCTGGTACTCAGCCGCTTGATGCTAACATTTCTACTATAAGAGCTACAAAACCTGTAGATACAGAGGATCAGGTCGCTGGGCGGGAGTGGATCAAGGCCTTGTTCTCTAACAATTCGAACTGGGGTTCTTTAGGAATCTTTCCTATTCGAAAAAACTGGAAGAGATGATGAGAGATACTTCTTAGGAGATAAAACATCTCTAAGGCTCGCTTCTAACGGGAACAAAACCAAAAACGATCAAACTATCGACTGGATAGCCACTGAAGCAAAAATTAGGGATATCTTGTTTAAAAAATGGGAGATGCTGGAGTCTAATGGTCTGATGAAGAGTATCTTACCAATCTTCAAAGAAATGTACAAATCTGACGAAAGCAGCCCGAATCAATTCGTTTGGGTTAAAAAGGTTCCATTGATGTGTATGGCAAAGGATCAAATCTGAAGCATACATCAGCAATAAAAAAGTTGATTGTCAATCGACACTTAGAGAATTTTTGGAAAGGTGAAGAGCAGAGGCTTAAAACTCACTATGGTAGGGGCAAGTGATGTCGAAAAGACTATTAAATCATCCGAACCTACAGGTGATAATGATGAGCGAGAGGCACGTTATGATATTAAAACTAGATTAGATGAAGACAGAGATCATAAATTGTCAATCCTTGATAGCGAAGCTAAGAAAATACTGTACGAGTACTACAAGAGTCTTTTCGATAAGAAGGTTGTGATTCCATTCCGTCTTCGCCCTATTGTTGGTTACAACAAAGGTGTAAGAGTTCACGACACGTATTATGTTGGTGTCCCAAGTGAGGATCGATATCTAAATATTTTAAACAAAGAATATAGTCTATATCTGGAAAAGTTTGGACTGATTTAATGAAGACTATTCAATGGATGGATACGTTTCTATCCCTGCTTGATAGATTGGAATATGCATATCGCACTGCAAGCAATATAGAAACCCCAGCAGGCAACGATGAACTGAAAATGATTAATAATGTAAATGCCAATCTTAAGATTATTCGTGAAGTCATCTTCAACAACGCATCTGATATTAAGCAAGAAAGTGCAGAGCCATACGATCACGATGAGCAGCTACCGAAGATCCACGACGATGCAGAGGGGGCGTTCCAAGAGTATGGAGAGGCTCAGAGGCAGTTAGAAGCAATTAAGACGGCCGGGCTTAGCCGGCGAAACAATTCCGTACTGAAGGCTGCAAGGGCTGCAGTAAAGTCACTAAAGCTGTTTATTCAATGAAGACTAAGCGATATAACGAACGTGTTTATGAGAAGCAAGAAGAGGAATAGCGAGAGCGTGCTGCTAAAGCGTTTGAGAAACAAAGACGGAGTGGGTTGAAAGGGCGTGGTCTAAGAGGCGCTGGTGTTGCTCCGCTGGATGGTGTTGTCAGACGTGGACGTACGTACAATCTTAACGAAACTCAGAGCTTAGACACTCCGAGTGCGTACGCGTATCGTCAGATTGGGAGCAAATACGTTCGCTTGCCAGATCTCGATGCTAAGACACTGGTGATTGTGCAGCCCAATTGTCGTAAATGTGGACCTAAATGCAAGATCAGTGATAGTCTTCAACTCATGATCAAGACCCTTGTCTACAAGCAGCATATTGATCAAGCTGCTTACGACAAGCTAACCATCAATGACAAAAAAAATGTTCAAGGAGATCCTTGCAATCACTCATCTCCAATATCAATTCCATGATAAGCTCGAGAATCGGCTTGACTCACTGAGATCCGAGTACGATAAGCTGAAAGGCGAGATGGATCTAGGCAAGGTCAATCCATCCATTATTCGGCAGCAGAAGTCTCTCAGTGTGGATATGTACAACAACCGATTGATTTCTGATTCTGAGCTCAAGGATATTATTACTCGATAATATAGCGAGCTAAAAATCGTCGAGTTAATAAAACAATGTTCTTCTTCAACCCCGAATCATCTTGAGTTCCGCTGGGAGATATGGTGATAGTAGCGATCTCAACATCGCGGAGCTCTAATCCATCATGAAAAATTGGATCATTCATGAGCGAGCTCAGCAGACTCAAGCTGTCGAATGGGTTACCGATCTTGGTAAAACTATGAAGACGTCCGATGCTTCTACACAGACGACAGGTGGACGCAATATGGGCTTACAAACCGTCTCAAAAAAGTCTTCGGTGAAGACATTTGCTATTTAACGCGGCAGCTCTTATTTTCTATTTTTAGCTCCTCTATTTCAGCTAACAAATGCTGAATCGTCTTCATATTGTACGCAGCTATGCGACTGTAATCTACGTTAAGCTGCACATCCTTCGGTGAAATATTCGCATCCTCGCCTTCGGGCATTCCATCCCGATGGAATACAGATACCAAGTCAGTTAGACTAGCACGAACGAGATCTTGGGCGATTAAACCAGCCTCCTGTCCTTGGCGCTTCTCGGACAGCATCCACTCATAGAGAACAACATCACACTCGTTGTATAGAATTTTGATGCGATCAAGAGGAGCAGTCTAAATATTTCGTTGTAGTCATTGGTCACTTGTTGTTGCTGGAGCCGCGCACGAAATGTAGCCGCCAAAACCGGCAGCGGTATCATACAAAATTGGCCCGAGAGTCATTTCGGTTACGCCGTTGTTTGTACGAAGTCGGTAAACCATGGTAGATTTATTGCCGTACGATATTGAGGTGAAGCCTGGTATATGAAGAGGAACGTTCGGAGACGTTGCTCCTACTCCAAGACGATCTCCCGCCGTTAGTATCATTGCAGTTCCATCGTTCACTCCAGATCTCAAATCGTTATTCGTTCTCGTGCCAATCCACGCGGCGTTGCTAGAAGTGGCGTTAGTATCATTTGCTACTTCTATTTGAAAGTCTACAGGTGTAGCATTAGAGTCAGCAAATCTTACCATTCGCGTGTATGAGCCATCAAGATAGTCCAAACGACTTCCAGTAATCCGTACGTACTCTGAGGACGCGGCAGCGCTTCCGATTCCGAGCTCCGTGAGCGTTTCTACGGATGTAATCAATCCTTGATTGCCATATCCTAGAAATCCATTAACTAATCCTCCGCAAGTTATATTCCCAGTAGTGGATAGGCCGTTAAAGTACCAAGCGATGTAATATATGGCTGCGATGATGTCCGAATGATTCCGTTAATGTCGGTAGCAGATACCGCTAATCCAAACAAACAATTGCCACTAAAATAAGCACCTCCTGAGACCTTCCCAGAAGCCACATTCATCGAATATACATTTATGCTCAGTTGGAAGCATTCCTCCACCTCATCAAGCTGTAGAAGATCGATCGGCTTGAAATTACGGAACAGACTCAGTGTATAAATAATACCCTTGAAAGAACAGTAGCGCTTGAACGCCGCCTTCACCAGAGCCTGAATGAGCCGTGGATCTTTCTTAGTACCAGACTGGGTGTGGTAAGCAATGCAGTGGAAAACGCATTTGTTGTTCGTTTTCGGGAAGTTGATAACACGCTTGTTATCGCGGATGATCTTGGGGATGACAACCTCGCTATCTCCAAGGGCATGCTCGCGATGGTAAATGAAAATCTTAAATCCTGTTATCGCCTTAAGCTAATATCCACTCGATGGGTAGTTGAGCTTGTCGACTAACTCCATTGATCGAATCTCGGAAATGACCTTCTTACGAATGTCTGCCTTGCTGTTGATGGCAACCGGTCTTTCGAATACAGACGTGTTAGCAATGTGTGGATGCCAATATTGACTAAAACTATCATCCGTCTTGCTGATTAGATCATATCCTAGAGCGATATTGACCTTGAAATCATTCTTCTGGCTTGCGAGAACGTTCTCAAGCTTGTCATAGAACTCTGAGGCCTGGATACTCTCATATAGATGAGACTCCATGTTTTTGTTGTTGTAGAAACGGTACTTAGGGTCAGCTTTGTAGTTAGCCGACATGTGCTTTTGAGTTGATCCGTAGAGACCTTATATTGCTTAGCTACGAGTTCCTGATTCTTACGGTTGGAAATGTTGCTAACATATACCATCTTACCGGTTCTACCACGAACCTTGACTCGGTAGCTGCTCCCCAATTTAATAGCTCGGATATTTAATCTATTTAATCCCTCAAGTTCGTAGGCAAACACACTTGCTATATATTATCGGTGGTTACATTTTCCCTCGTGGGGTCGTCGTTATAGTTATACTTTTTTCGCTCAGGATCGTCTTTATATGTTAGACCTCAAGAAAAATCTGAAAAAAATTAATTTAGAGATACGTGGTAAAAGCCTTGTCAAGACTTTGGAGCCAATGATAATATTTTTTATCGTTGGCCTTGACCCATTCGAACGATTTGGTCTTGTGCTTACCAAATCCAACAGTCGATCGAGGAAGTAAATTGCGCGCTAAATCCACCTTAGAGATCTCTGATACTGTATCGCATCCAAATAGAAATTGAATGTAGCTATCATCAACTCCTAAAAGTGATTTAGGTGCGGTCTATCTCAGTATCAACTTTCTATTTTCGATTTTTTTAATTAATTAGCTAAGTTAGGTTTCGCTGGTATTTTCGGTTTCACTTTGCTTAAGTTCGATTTTTTCTTTACCGCGTACAACTTTCGCTTTTGAGCATTAATTTGATCGCGGTGCTTCTCATCGTACTCTCGCTGCTTATCGATACGTGTTTCTCTCGTATTGAGATAGTAGCGCTTTTGAGCGGCTTTGATACGCTCCTTGTTAAGTTGATATTTATCGGATGAGTACGCCATCTTTATATACTATAAACTTTACATTTGTTAGGATAAACAATAATTAAGGAGCAAAAGTAGCAAGTTACGTTGAGCTGAATTGTTTTACTACCGGTAATATTGAATCTAACGATTCCAGGCATGTGTGCTTAATAAGGATATTCATTTATCACTGCTTCGAATTTTGAGTCTTCTTCACCTTAAGATAACTAGTAAAGCAGTGGCAGCGTCTGCAGTGAGCTTCTGGATAACTTGATTTGGTCCAGACTCGGCTTCTTATCTAAACCATTAGGAGTACATTCCACTGTGAATCGGCATTTCACGAACCATTCGAAATTCGTATTCCATCCTCCTCGCCAGCAAGAACTCCGGACTGAGCTCATCAGACATCAACTCGTATCTCTCCAGCATTTCTGTTGCGGCATCATCGCCTGCAGGTGCAGCTTTGAGCAACTTCTGACGCTTCGGAAGAGGTACACGCAAGAAAGGAATCCGCATGGGAAACACTCCAGTTGATGCAACCCTATTTGTCTCCTTCAGAAGTTCTTTCATCATTTGGAATCCGTTAGCTGGACACCTGAGCGTCAATCTCGCGATTTCTCTGCCTGGCGTGAACCACAGAAAATACCAGTAGTTGTTCAAGTTGGTGAGCAATCCCACAGGAGCACAACGGTTTTCACTTTTCAAGTCCGCCGCAACCAACTCAAGCAGTATTTGGCATCGTTCTTTGACACCACACTGTTCCTTCTTGAGTTCGATCACAAAGTGAAGACCAGCAAAAACTTCATCCATGGAGTTTGCCGCTTCGTCGATAATCATCATATCCGTCGTCCCCTTCACTTTGAAGGGCAAACTGCTTGAAACATCGCAGTCGAGCAAGTTCTTCACCTGCGCTGAGTCCTTCAGATAATACTTGGGCTTCAGTCTTGGGGAAGATCTTGAAGGAGTTGTTCTGCTATCGTCTTGATTCAAGACACCCGGAAGGTTGTCTCGAAAGTACTGCATGTACCCCGTCCGTTGCTCTAAGTGGTCCTCAGCTACGTTTTCGTGCCATGCGTAAGGATGAATCGAGCCATCTATGTCTTCCGCGACATCAATGGTCGAGTACTTGTAACCCAATGTTGTCATCACGTTCCCTTCTTTCGAGCGTGTGCATGTTGATATGGAAATCGATAGCATCTTCTCATCCCGCTCCTTCAGAACCTTATTCATTGCCATCTCCACTTGGTCAATAATCACCGGCGTCAAGGCGGCCGTAGCTTCTTTCGCTGAACTTTCCGGAACCACCACCAGCACGTGAATGGTCCTCTTCGTCGGAGCATCTCCAAACAAGTCGCCGATCTCGTCTGCTGGGTCCATTTCTTCGTTTATCAGTGTCTTTACTTCCTCAGGAACGCTTCCACTCCGCATAGAAATCACGGCAGCATCCTTCGACTTCAGCCACGCGTCGCCCTTCTTCGCCAGGAAGAGCTGCAGCTCGTTGGCATCGCATGTGATCGTTGCTGAGTTCTCCCCCTTGATCGCCTTCTTCAGGTCTCCCACCGACTCCCCGCATCGATGTCCACAGGAAACGCACTCCCAGTCGCTCCAACGACAGCACAAAAGAGCTTCACCATCTTTTCTCGAGCTAGCGGATTCTGGAATGAGAAAAAAATGAAAGGAGAAATTTTGTAATCGTACTTAAGCGATGAATGGTGTGGTCACATACGTATACGGTACAGTACAGTGGGATAGCACACGGTGTGATATCATATCACTGATATGACTTTAACACATGACTTTAACACCCTGCCAAATTGTATACAGAGAACCCTGGACAACTTAATACCTCCCGTGGACGCACTTCCTATTAGGTATAACAGGATTGCTAGGTAGTAGAGGGAGCACCACAACCAGAAGACCAGTGTTGATCTCTGGTTTATAAGAAGACGTGGATGACTGGTGTGTTGTTTCAGGAGTGGCTGCGCGAGCTTGACATGCATCAACAACGGTGCAATATTGCCCTCCTACGCAACTGTCTGTCAGCCTCTTGATGTTGGGAGTTATGGGTCCACTCAAGAAGAAGCTGACAGGCGTATGGCTATCAGAAAATATTAATGGTACACGCACCGCGCAGTAAAAGAGACTTGGCGCGATCAAGCGCACCATTACAGCATGGGAAGGCATCACAGAGCACTGTGTTGTGCGTAGCTTTGAAAAGGCAATTCCAAGATATCCTGAAGTCCAAGTATAGGATAAAAATGTTTTTTTCACCAATCACAAATAGCGAATCACTGATGGGTACGAATTTTTTGTCGAGATCCCCGTTTACTTTTGTATGGCGGATACAGTTCAGTGGGGTACGGATTTCACCGTCGTTGACTGTACTACACAGGTTATACGGTATCCTTATGGCCAGTACCTACTGTAACGGGGTTTAAGTCAAGGTATCACTATAGATGAACCCAGTCGATAAAGACCATTGCTAATATCTACAACACAGGATATAATGCACGGCTGCTAATAAACGCGCCGCAGGAGCGGCTGCGGAAACAGCAACGTGAGGAGCAGGAGCGGCGTGTGCGCGGACATCGACCCGAAGCCTTTTAGTATGCAATATTTGGCGCTGAACAAGTATGATAGTGGATGCTTTTCATTAACAAATGTGATGGAAGGTATGGATCTTGAACGAAGCTTGACGGAGCGGAGGGAGGACAGCACTCTGGACGAGACCGGAGCGTGGACACTTGACCACTTGAGGGAAGAAGGAAGATTCGAAAGTGATTGATTGATCGGAGTTACTTTAGCTAGCCTACCACATAGACACGCAGCTTGCGTCCAATCATTCTACTCGTCCAATCATTGGTGGCGTAATCGACTTACCGTAATCACCGTGATCATCGTGGGTTCGGTTGGACCGGTTCAGGCTAACCGGTTCACGGTCAATAACCGATACCAAACCGGTAACCCTCAATACGCCCCCTCAATGCGAAGTCCCACGAATGCCGAGAGCCGTCGTCAGATCCATGTGGCGAGGTCCGCAAGCGCCTTCGTCATGATGTCCGCCAGCATCACAGAAGTTTCGCAATACTCGAGCTTCACTTCACCGCGCTTCACTTTTGTCGCGGATGTGGTGGTACTTGATGTCGATGTGCTTGGCGCGGCCGTGGTTCACCGGGTTCTTCGTCATCTTGATGCACGACTGGTTATCTTCGCGGATCTTGAGTTCGGGGCCAGTCGTTGGCAGCAGCAAGGATCTCGCACAGCAGGCGATGAATCCATTTCCTTCTTGGATCGCCAGACTCAGCGCGATGTATTCCGCCTCGCTCGTAGATAGCGAAACACTTGACTGCTTCTTGCTGCCCCAGCTCACAGGCGCACCGAGTAGCATGAACGTAGCCCGAAGTCGACTTGCGGTCTGCCAGGTCGCCGGCCCAGTCCGCGTCCGAGTAGCCACGAAAGTCGATCTTGTCGCCCGGCTTGAAGCAGATGCCATGCGTCTTGGTGCCTTGCAGGTAGCGAAGATCGCTTGACCGCAACTAATGCTCTTCTTGGGGTTCTCCATGAAGCGCGACACATAGCCAACGGCGTACGCGATGTCCGGGCGCGTGGCGTCATTGTGCAATCAAGGCCAACAGCTTGCGAAATGGGGCGTTGACCTTGGTCGCCGCGTCGCTTGGAACCAGTCGAGTGCTCATGTCCACCGGACTCACCCGGCCTTGCACTCGTCCATGGCAAGCGCTTGAGATGTCGTCCATATCGCCGCTGACACATGGTCACGCTGCCGTCGGGCCGTCCACCAGCTCGATCCCAAGAACAAACGCACACTTGCCGCTGTCGGTCATCTCGAAGCGCGTCTTCAGGTCCGTCTTCGTGCGCGAGATCAGCTCGGGCGAACTCCCAATCAGCACGTCATCGACGTACACTAGCACGAGCACGCAGTGATACGACCTTGATTTAGAGGCACGGATCGAAGGCCGACGCGAAACCAATCGAGCACACAAACTCGTCGAAGGTCTCGTTCCACACGCGCGAAGCTTGCTTGAGACCGTAGATCGCCTTCACCAATTCCAGGCAGTCGAAGTCGCCATCAGCTCAACACCTTCAGGGACCACACAGAACACTAGTTCCTTCATTATCCCACACAAGAATGCGGTCACCACGTCGAGTTGGTCGAGGGGCCATCCAAAGTATTTGGCAATGGCGATGACCATGCGGCGTCATGTACTTGACCACCGGCGAGAACGTCTCCGTGTAGTCGATGCCGTACTTCTGCTTGAAACCCTTGGCCACGAGGCGCGCTTTGTACTTCTCGATGGATCCATCCGCTTTGCGCTTGATCTTGAACACCCACTTGGTTCCAATGGCGCGTTGTCCGTTGGGCAGCTTGGCAGCACGAAACACCCACAGGTCGCATCGATTTGAGCTCGCACGAATCGCCTTGCGCCAGTGCACGGTCGGACCGTTCCTGCTTCTTGGAATGTCTTTGGCTCCGAGAGATCCACTGCAGCTTCAACAGTGTTGGCACTTGCACGAAACACGTGAGGCGTCGAGTCTTCATCTTGGTGCCCAGACTTTTCTTCTTCATCTTCATGTGACGAGGAGTTGTCGCGCGCTTGCTTCTTCCAGTCCAACTCGGTGACGTACAGCGCGGTCTTCTCACAGGTTCATCGTCTTCACTTGAGCGATTCTTGCGCTTTCCCGCCTGCTTGTAGTCCGTCTGCGGAGGACCATTATCTTCAATGTCGAGCGAGTCGAGGTCTGGTCATCGACATCTTCATCGGAAATCCGCGGCGAAAGTCACAGGTCGACTCATCGAAGTTGACATCGCGACTGATGACCACCTGCCCCGCCTCGATGTCATAGAAGTCGATACGCCTTGGACACTTCTTCGTAGCCAGAAATAGTCCGGCGCGAGCCTTGGGATCCCCAGTCGCCTTCGGGTCAAAATGTACGTCCGACAGCCAAACACGCATGTGCTTCACACTTGGCTTGACGCGACCTCGAACGAGTCTTATGCTCGATCTTGGGCGATGGCAGGCGGTTCTTCACGTAGATGGCCGTCATCGCCGCCTCAGCCCAGAAACACTTGTCCAGCTTGGCATAGTGCAACATACTGCGGCCGATCGTGACGATGGTCGGATGGCGCGCTCTGCCGTGCCGTTGGTCTGGTGCGCATACGGAACCGTGGTTTGCTGCTCGATGCCTTCGTCTTCGTAGAAGGCCTTGAGCGAGTTGGTCGCAAACTCACGAGCTCCGTCGTGTCGCACAAACTTGACCTTCTTGCCGAATGCGTCTGCACCTTGGTGATGTACTTCTTGATGCAATCTTCGCTCTCCGACTTGGCACGCAGACAGAAACCCTTCATGCATCCGCTGGCTTCGTCCACGATCAGCAGTAGATACTTGCTGCCGCCAAGCGAGATTTTCTCCATGGGTCCGCAGATGTCGAAGTGGAGCAGCTCAAACGTGTCGTAGCGACGCTTGTCACGGTTGCTTGGAAACGGTTTTGGACCATCTTCCTTTGGCAACCGCGACACATGCTTGGTCCACTCGACTTGGAGGGTGCCTTCGCGTCCTTGATCATGTTGTTGTCGACCATCTTGCGAAGCACCTCCACCGGAGCATGACCCATACGCGCGTGCAGGTCGACTGTTCTTCCGCTTGTCGCCGCATTCGCCGATCGCTGAGGCGTCGAAGCCAGTAGAGGCCATCCACGAGGTCCGCCGTCGCCACCACTTGGTTCGAACCCTTGCGCGAAACGTGCATGTTGGTGCCGTCGAACACCACTTGGAACCGTGCTTGTTGATCTGCGGCACCGAGAGCAGATTCTTGCTCATGTCCGGCACGTACAGCGCGTTCTTGATCTCGATCTCGCGCTCGTCGCCGTTGGGCAGAACCACTCGTTCCACGATGGTTCCACCCTTGATGGCCGCTTTGTTGCCGTCGGCCACCGAAACTCCACCTTCATCTCGCTCGATCAAGTGAGCGAACTTGGACTTGTCATTGCAGATGTGGTGCGTTGCGCCGCTGTCGACCGCCCACATCCCGGACACATTCTTGCCCGTCGAAACTCCACACTCAGAAACCGCGAACGCCACTCGATCGTAGTCGTAGTCGTCGCTGTCGTTTCTCCACTGGATGTTGCCCTGCGTCCACGGCCATTGTCATTGCCGCCGCGTCTTGGCCCTCGGTTTTCATCCTTCTGCTTGGTCCAGCACTTGTCAACCGTGTGCCCCAATTTCCCGCAGTACGTGCACTGGCGAGACTCTCGGTCGGTGTTGAACGCCTTGGCCGCGTTCTCAGTCTTCACCGTCGCCGTCTTCTCGCCTTGCCGCTTGATGTGCTCATTCGTGAGCACCTTCGACGTCTTGCGATCGCAGTTCCGCTACTCATCTCCAGATTAAGCACGACGTTCTCGTAGCTCTTGGGAGACTGCGCAACAAGCAGATCGCCACGTCTCGTCCTCCATCTTGGCGCCGATGCTGCTGAGCTTGGCGCTGATGTTGAGGACCTCATTGCAGTGATGCAAGACATTCCCGCCTTCCGACATCTCCATGCTGAAGAGCTGTCGCTTCAAGTAGATGCGACCAGCCTTCTAATCCATACAGCGTCTTCAGGCGCGACCACGCAACCCACGCTTCCTCGCAGTCGTCGACCACATGGTGGTAGTCCGCGTCCATGTGGAGCAGCATCAGTCCGAACGCGATGTTGCTCGACTTGACGTAGTCGTCCTGGCCCGCGAGTCCGTGAAGCTTGGCGTCGTCTCCCGGTTCACCACTTGCCACACCGACTTGGTCAGGAACACGCCACGCATGTAGCGGTTCCACGTCGCGTAGTTGTCTCCGTTGAACTTGTCGATGGAGACCTTGGTGGTGGCATCGTGGGCAGAGGACATGGTGCTTGGGCTCATAACCTGATGGAAGGTATGGATCTTGAACGAAGCTTGACGGAGCGGAGGGAGGACAGCACTCTGGACGAGACCGGAGCGAGGACACTTGACCACTTGAAAGATTCGAAAGTGATTGATTGATCGGAGTTACTTTAGCTAGCCTACCACATAGACACGCAGCTTGCGTCCAATCATTCTACTCGTCCAATCATTGGTGGCGTAATCGACTTACCGTAATCACCGTGATCATCGTGGGTTCGGATTGGACCGGTTCGGGCTAACCGGTTCACGGTCAATAACCGATACCAAACCGGTAACCCTCAATAA
>JAAKBF010000129.1:0-211700 GCA_012656075.1 Phytophthora hibernalis
CCAGCGTCAAGTGGTCCAGCCACGCTACAGCCTCAGGCACAGCCATTGGACCCGCGCGCTTGAGGCTGGCGGCTGTACGGGGCGCTGAACCGACACAGCTAGTGTTGTTGCTGCTTAAACTGGTATTGGTGCTGGTGCTGCTGGTGCTGCACAAGGAAGTCTCGAGCCTGGAGCCTACCATTGCAATGGTCTCTGAGTCGAAATGACGTCTCGTCCTGAGTTTCGAGAGCAAGATCCTTTTCCGCGCTTTTCTCTTCGTCGAGCGTTCCGTCGCGGCCGGACCAAGATGCAGAATGACCAGTCCGCCATGTAGGTACAAAGTCGAAACGACTGACTGACTTGCCCTTTGTATGCTCAACACCAAAATGAACTGTGTGGCGTGTGAAACACGAGCTACAGCTACAGCAACAGCGACTCTGTCTGTTGTTTGACTTGCTGGCAAAGGTTACAATAGCTGGTGCCACAGTTGGAACTTCCAACGCCTTCAGCATTCTCGAAGGCCAATTTCGGCCTGGGCTTGCGTCACCATCATTGGTCGTTACGGAGCCGTTGGCTGCGCAAACGGACGACAGGTGCTCGTCAACGAGACTTGCACTGATTTCGACTTCGGCGTTCCTCGTTCCTTTGGTCGCTCCTGTGGAACAGCGGCTCCGAATCTTCGGTCCCATCTTGTCCAGTTGCCGTGTGTTCGAGTTCGAGCAAACCAACGAGAGCTTCAACTTTGAACTTCGCGCAGTCGTCGGACATGAGACGATGCCAATTGCCGCATTGACGACAGCGACAGAGCTTGGCGAAACAGCAGAGGCGTCCTCGCTTGAAATGGCCTGAAAAATCCAGCCGGACACCGTGTATTTATCATACATGTAGCTAATACCAGCGACGACCACATCCTTCCATGTGGTCGCAAAGGCTCGTTGCCAACGAGAGTACAATCGTGCCGCACAGTCGCGCCTTGCAGTGGAGCCAGGAAGCGCCACGACAGCGGAAACTCACGACCGCGGTGACGATCGATAATACCGATACCCGATTCCAAAATCCAGTCTGTGCATGGTCTATTGCATAAGTTACGTGTTTGAATAGCTTTAGGTGATACACTTATCCTACACAGGTGAGCTCATGGTCCGTTCAAGGTCGAAATGCTCTGCGATTGGCACAGGCCAGGCCGTCCACTGGTCCTCGTCGTACTTGTCTTCTTCTTCGAACTCGTCCGACGTGACGGATGAGAACGACTGCAAAGAGCCGGCAGGTGTCGCCAATTCCTGCTCCGAACCCGCAGTCGGTGTAGCTGGTGGCGTCACAGCCGCGGAGCTCTTGCCGTCGTCCACCAGGAACGCGGCGAACTCCTGGCTCACGTCGTTCATCATGACCTTGCAACTGCGGTTACCGTGGTTCACCACGGATGCCTGCACCGTCGTGAGTAGTTGCAACAACGCTTTGCGACGTTGTTCGATGACTGGCGGGTACCGCGAACCAATTAGTGTCGGCTTGGGGAAGTGTTTCCTGACGGTGGTGTAGAGCCATCGGCACTCGGCCTTGCAGCTGTGCGTGGGCTGAAGCTGGCGCAGTAGACGCTTCTGGAACGCCTTGTACTGGTCGAACGAGCGCTTCAGGCTCCAGCTCGTGACCGGGGAATCAGCAGCCTGGTAGGTCACGTGGAGCTCGTACGTGGCGGAACCGTGACGGGAGGTGGTGGTTGTCATTTCGAGCTTGAGGTCTTTGAGCCACGCCGCCGATTCGGGTAGCGGCTTGACGGCCGGAGACGACCGCTTGCGCGATGCGAACGAGTTGTATGTTGGTAAGGGGGCTGCCATTGAGTTTACCGGTAGCGAGGCCATCGCTCTTTGGTGTGGCGAGTTTCGGAATGGCAGGTGTTGTCGCCTCGGCTCCGGCTCGGCTCTCGCAGCCGATTTAACTGCTGGCGCCAATCGTACGACAACCGGTGGCTGCAGCTCCGGGGCGATTATGGACGCTCCATACAATCACCAACCCGGAGCCGGAACACAGCCGTAAGCGCTCAACGCGAATTTTCTCCGTGGCATGGGCTTGTTCACGCCCAGGCGATGGATAGCCAGCAAATCCATCCGCGCTTCTTGTGTTCAAGTCGGGGACGCGTTCGGCGACACACACACTCGATCTCACGAGGCACGAGGCTGGGCAAGGTGCTCTGCGCTGTTTGGGGGCCAGTTTACCTAAGCTTTTGGACAGGCTGACATCCTTGCAAGGTTCATCATGGGCACGACGTCATGGGCTTTTACTGCAGCCGGATGCTGTTTGGACGTGCCTCGACAGCATGACCAAGTGGTATAGACAGGTAAAAGCAAGTGTAACACGTTGAAGCGAATCTGTACGCGCGTCAACCAAATCGGTATCACACACCCGTGACTGCTACCGGTACAACACATGCATTTGCAGTTTGCTAACGCAAAAGCTTTTAGAATTTTGGTACATGCAGGTTGTTTTTGAGTTTTTGAAGTTTGTTACGTTTGTGAGGAATGGTTTGTAGTGTACCTCGGCGCACTTCGATCGTTTGCCGGGGCCTACCGTATGACGGACTACATCGAAGTTTCTCCTCGTCTGGGGTTGGCTCGAAGACGGTAGAGATTCTGAAGTCTTGCAAGTCTTCTTCCTAAACTAATGGGCAGGCCGAAGAGTCCTTGTGGCACCGATACGGAATGGACAGCTCGATCACCGACGAGGAAGGTCGAGAAGGTGTTGAGCACACCTCCCATGAGCACCTGGCATCCGTGGTTCCCGTGGGTCACAAGCGTCAACTGGATCATTGCCAGCACTCGAAGAAGTGCCACTCGCCGCCGCTCACTATTAAATGAACACGGGGTGAACATGGTCTGCGTCTTGGGGAAGTGGTTCTTTACCACTGCATAAAGCCACTTGCACTCGGCAGAGCACGTGTGTCCTGGCTGCAGCTCTCGTAGCAGGTCCTTCCGAAGCGTCGAGTACTCGCTAAACGGGCGACTCTGCGTCCACGAAGCAGCTTGGACCGAGAGCTGCGAGACTGGGCTTTTACGTCGCACCACGAGATTGAATCGGACATTCTGGTAGGGGATGTGGGTCGTACTCATGTCGAGTGTGATATCGCGTAGCCACACGGCCATCTCGGGCTCGACGAGCGGTGAGTGGAGGAGAGTCTTGACACTCATCGAAGACGCCCGGCGAATGGGGCAGCGTGGCTCGGAGCATCGATCGAGAGGTATTTCAGATGGTTGGAGACTCGATCGCGGCATGCCTGCGAACACACGCGCTGTCCATCACTGACCACCGGCAAAAGTTTAAAAGTTTTCCACACGGCCAGTTTTCGTGCACGAACAAGCCAGGAATTGACTGACCTGCTCGCCTGCAGCTATCGAGACCATGGTGACCAGCTCGTCATCAGCCACGAGTCTGGGGAACGTCCACGGGTTGCTAAAGCAGACGGCGGCATGAAGCAGCACCACCGTAAGCGCAGCCAAGCATACATAATCTTGCTCAGCCCGAAAGCGATCCCCGATTACGAGGTGCAGAGGAAAGTCAGCGTACGGAGCATTACCAGCAGCACCGCGGTGCCAGCTTTTCATATGTCGTCCATGTAGCGCGCGTGGTGACCCGACCGCGTAACCTAGGCAAGTGGTAACCCCGTTGAAGCTCCAGCTGGCACCTCAACCCTCAACGAGATGTGCAACCTCCAACAAAGAAGGCCTATCAACAGGAGGCACTTCAACTCCGAAACTATCGATTCGACCGAAGTCTATTGTGTGTGTTACTGGTATTTTGCCAACGAGACTCACTGATGGTGCTCGGCTATCACTCTTCGACTGAATGCAGACGCTTGCAATTCGTCCTCAACTCGGATGGCGCACTTGGTCTCTGCTTTGAACTGTGGCGCGCAAAGTCACTGTCGACGCCCTTGACTCTCGACGTGTCCGTCGTAATTAATAGTTGCTCTGTTTGTAGCTGTTTGTGCTGTTTTCATTCTCTCTTCACTGTCCGGACTCGGACTTGCAGTATCCCCGACCGCTCCTGCAGGCGTACATGTCGTCCAGGGGCGACTCGACTTCGCTGTACTCCTCGTCGTCGCTGCAGCTCGACATGAAGGAAGCCGACGAGTCGCGCGTGCTCTGGTCTGAGCTGCAGCCAGACAGCGCCAGCGCCACGTCCGGCAGCTTGGAATGGTCCCCCAGAATGAAGCTGGCGAACTCCCTGCACACGCTCTGCACGAGCACGTTGCAGCCCTGATTGCCGCGGTTCACGAGCGACGCCTGCAGTGTCCGTAGTACGCGGATGAGCGCCTGTCTCCTGGCTTCAGCTGTGCGAGGCGAGTTGGCTGTGAGCAGTTTGGGCTTGGGGAAGTGGTTCTTCACCACTGCATGTAGCCATTTGCACTCAGCGGGGCACGCGTGGCC
This sequence comes from Phytophthora hibernalis, assembly GCA_012656075.1. Taxonomy (NCBI): domain Eukaryota; phylum Oomycota; class Peronosporomycetes; order Peronosporales; family Peronosporaceae; genus Phytophthora; species Phytophthora hibernalis. The sequence goes on from JAAKBF010000129.1 coordinate 4,398, forward strand.
CGGCTGCAGTCTCCGCAGTAGCTGCGTGCGGAAGCGGCGGTAGGCGTCGAAGGGCCGCGTCACCGCCCACACGAGCTCCGCGTCCTGGCAACTGGGCGGCGCGTAGCTCGCCTGCAGCTCGTACTGCACCTTGGCGCCTTTGCCTGAGACCGTTGTGACGGTGCGCATCTTGAGCTCGAGGTGCTCCAGCCACGCGGTGGCCTCGGGCAGCTCCACCGAAGCGGCGCGCTTGCGGTAGTAGCCCGAGAAGTTGATGATCGGCGTGCTGCACGTTGAAGAGATGCCCATGTGCGCTCAACTGATCAATTGCGATAATGAGCGAGGTCGGCTAGGTCGGACGAGCGTTCCGCGACATTTTGGTGGGTGCCAGAGCTTGGGTGTTGAAGGCGGTGCCGTCGAATTCTTCAGGAATCTTCAATCGGGCCTTTCAAAAGGTGCACATGATTTCAAAAGGTGCATCTTTTCTTGATAAAAATGTTAAATAACACGACTGCTGAAATTTACATTTACCAACCTTGTTGAATTTCCGCATACTGTACCAGTATGAATTTCGCGCATCCGAATAACGATGCTTCATTGGTCTTCCCAAAGGGTCCCCTCAGAAAGGTCTGGGGAGAGCGTCTGAACAAATCCGTTGGTCTTTTTACACGCGTGTCGGCCCGCTATCCGATCTGGTTTCGTGCCGCTATCGGATCTGGTTTTGGGGCTACTCTTTCATTCTTTACCATTCATACGCCGGCAACAGCCTTCTCCTGATCGGGGTATTTCCCGATATTTGCAGCACCCATGAATCACGCGGGCTGCACCTACCGGTAGTACAACTCCCAGCTAATCCTAAAAAATTATGCATGCATTCACAGCGTAAGTCGTCGGCGGTCTATCTGTTCTGACCTGATGTTTACAGTGACGGAGGTTCATACGACCACGAAGTTCCAACCACGCAAACATTACAGCGAGCGTCTTCATGTTAATATCGGTTAGCATTTTAACCAGCACCTTTTAAAAGTGGCTTTTGCACAAAGATTTTGCATCTTTTAGAAAATGCCCATCGACCCGCGTAAATTTCAGGCCTTGGCGCCGTTGCTCTTGATTCCTTTTGGGCAACCATTCTTCCCGTGGATTGAAGCGCCTACGACAAGCGGTCTACAGCCTGCACGCAAGCGCAGCTTGGTGACTCGACACATCGACGAGGAGTCATCGCTTAGGAACTTTTGACAGCGCTTTACATGTAGTTTTAATGGCCCCGTCGTTGAATTTTGTGCCAGCTCCTGCAGCTTGATGGCTGCGGTTCCTTCGGCGTTGGTCCAACGCCGTTGGGACACTCGCACGGGGTCCGCCGATAACTGAGCCACGACCGACCACGCAGCAGCACTGGCGCCAGCGTAGACGAACGGGGAGTAGAGCATATAGTTCCGATGCCGTTAAACCATCATCGTTTTCTGCATGAAGGTGGGTCTGGCATGATGTCTCCTGGTCTGGTGCGACAGTCGAAGCGGTCAATGCCGTGTTGACGCCCGCAGTTTGCGCTCCATCTTGCGGCTGACGCCGATTCCCGCCCACAATCGCTTCTTCGCTTGATCTCTCCACTCAAATTCTTGCTCGCCCGAAGCTCAAGGATCGATTGCTAGTGGCACAACTTTTGTTTTACATTATCATTTGGATCGCTATAACATCTACGCTATCTGAAAAGGGTACGATAGTTTACTTGCACAGCGGACACTTGGCCACCTCATCGAGTCGCGGCAGCACGCACAGGTCGTGGAACTGGTGGCCGCACTCGAACGTGGCTGTGGTGCAATAGCACGTGACGTCCTCCACCGAGTCGAGGCTGAGTCCACACAAACCACACGCCAGATCAGCGAAGTCGTCATCAAACTCGTAGTCGAGCACCAAATTCTCTTCGTCCGAGGTGAATGACACCATGGACGACGTGATGTCTCCTTCGTCCGGAGACGTCGACTCGGTCGCGTCAGAGGCTGAGTTGATGTGCTGGAGGTTGCGCACCTCGTCGTCCTTGCAGTCGCCCAGCAAAAGGCGGCGAACTCCTTGCTCACTTGGTCGCGGAGGATGGAGCAGCCCACGTTGCCGTGGTTCACCAGCGACGCCTTCACAGTCGACACGAGTCGCAGTAGCGACAATCGCCGACTCTCGACTGTACTGGGGCAGTTGGTGCAGAAGAGGGAGGCCTTGGGGAAGTGGTTTTTGACCACATTCACGAGCCACTTGCACTCGGCGTTGCACTTGTGTCCGGATCGTAGTGTCTTGACCAATCGTCGCTGTAGTGCCCTGTACTCGTCGAAGGTGCGTGAGACTGTCCAGGAGCTGGTACGTTGGCTTTTAGCTGGCTGGTACGTGAGTTGCAGCTCGTACAGTGTGTTGTTGCGCTTGACGAGGCTCAGCTTCTTGTTGGCGGTTGTGGTCATGTCCAGAGACAAGTGTTCCATCCACGCCACGCTCTCGGGCAAAGCCAGCGGCTTGGCGCGCTTGAGGCTGCCGGCCTTCATGGGGGTCGTGTACATTATCAGAGTGAGTTCTAGGCAGAGAGTTTCGTTATGAGCAGCTCCATTGGATCTGCGAGCAGACGACCAACACTCATATGAAAATTTCGTAATCCCATCTTCTGGCCAATCATAGAGCAGATCAGTCTATTCACGGACCAATCGCAGCACGGCACGACTTTCCTACCCGTTCGGTGATTATTCGACATCATTCGTTGACGCCGGAGCCAGACATTGCGTCTCATCCAAACTCTAAACTTTGGAGTGCGGAGCCGTTGGAAAATGTAGTGCAAAGGAATGGTGGCGCTCGGGAACAAAGCGCTGTCGGTGCTTCCGACTGCCAGTCTATTATATTATAGTAGCCCGGATTCTCTCGCGTTTCTTTGAGCGTGTCCCCATAATCACCGACGGCGGTCAAGGGCCATTCAAATGCTGCGATGCTGGTGCGATTTGCCTCAGTTTAGATAGTCGCGCTGGCAGTGAAGCCTTCACTGAAGGTGGTGGATGACGCTTGCAAGCCGCGCAGAGTCTGCCGGGTACCGGTACTGTAGCTGTCCCAAGTCGGTCGGTGGATATGATGTCACCAGATGACGCGGTACGAAATGATTGCGTCCAGTGTGTACCACGCAAATTGATGGACCTAACACCAATACGTACTTAATGTAGACGGTCGGGTCCATCCTGGTTTACGCGTCCAGCGTTTCCGTATCTGCTGCGCAGACGGGCCGGTAAACCCTCCAGTATCTGGTTGCTTTCTAAACCCGCTGGCACCAAGGGTTAAATATCCCTCTTAAGTCCTTTAAAGTCACCTCCATAAACCAATATCTTGTCTACCTCGACCATGCTGATATTTCTTCCACCGATCCACGCGCATCCCCAAAAGCTACACTTTTTGGCCTTTCAAAAACGCCCGACCCATCTCGTCTCACTCACCGATCCACCTCATGGTGCGCAAGTCATTCATCGTATACTTCGTCTTCCACTTCCTCTCTTGACCCGCTCTCCATGGCGCCTTCCACCTCTTCAGGCGTCCGCGTCTACGTGCCTCTATCTGTAGCCTGGCTGGAGCAGCTCGTCTTCAGCTTCTTGGCCCACAAAGTCAAGCGTGACGTGCGCTACACACTCTCAGTTGAGCATCTGCCCTCAGGTCGCCGTTGGGCCGTCGTCTACTCCTTCGACGACTGCCGCAACTTCCAGCGGCAATTGGCGTGTGCTCTGAGCGTGGGCCACCGCTGTGACGCGCCGTGTCCGTGGCTCTACAGCTTCGTGACCAGCTACTTCCCCAAGCCACGTCTCTTCCACTCGGCAGCGTCCGAGCGACTCGTCCAGAAGCGCTGCAACGCGCTCGAAGCCTACGTCAAGACGCTGCAGTGCGCGCTATTGAGTCGCACCAGTCACTCGTGTAACGTACTCACGGGCCGCGTGGTCGACGTGCTGCTGGACTTCGTGTGCGGCGGCGACTCGCTGCAGTTTCCAGTCAAGCAGTGGGCATTTGCTGGCCAACAGCACCGCGCCAGAGGCTCTGTGCACTCACTCGCGTCCACATCTGAAGAAGAGGACATGACGACATCGGGACGCAGCTTAACGTCGGCGTCTTCGTTCGTGGAAACAAACTCAACAGAGTCCGAGACAGAAGTACAAGCGCTAGTTGCTACGACGCCCAAGACGTGTACATTGTGCGACGAAGGCATGGAAGCTGCTGACGGACGGTACTATTACACGACGCGGCTGCTCTGCGGCCACCGGTTCCATGATGAATGTCTGATCGTGCAGCTCAACATCGAAATGAGCTGCCCGACCTGCCACCAAGCAGTGACCAACGATAAATAGAGCTCGTGACTGTGGACAAGATCCAACACCGTGTGTTGGAATTGCACGCGGCGCCTTCGTCAACTAAGACTCGCAAGCTGTCGAAGGCCATAGTGAAGATGAAGACTACGCGAATCCTCAAGCCGTTGTCACTTCAACTGTCGTGGTGACGGATTTCTCGAATGTAGGACGCCCACCCTGCTGAATCGCCGTCCAAACCAGCCTACCCCAAGAAGGAGGAGAACAACCAACAGGGGATCAACAACACGCTCAAAGTTGGGCTACTTCCTGACAATGAGCAGATGCCCTAAACTTTTCTGCGAGCAGAAAGTTTTACAAGGAGATGCTGTATGCCCTTAACTCGGTGACAAGAAGTTGATGACTTTTCTCCGGTTGTCGTTTGCTCTCGTCTGCTGGATTACATGTATGCCGTCGCAGAGGACGTCCTGTTTGCAGCAATCGCAAACCATGTGCGTGAAAGTATGGTCTTCGATTTGCCAGCGTGATCATTGAGCTCAGTCCTCGGGGTAATCAAAGTCCATCGGTCGATTAGCCTTGCTGACAATGTCGACAGAGAGAGACCTGGTGAATCCTTGGACACTTCGTCACTGGATTGTCTCGCGATCATGGCAATGGCAAGAGGGGTACGATTACAGCCACTTCGCCCACTGCACCGGACTTGGAGCCTTCGTCTTCACTGGATCTCGAGGTGGTGGCAGGTTGGACAGCGCAGCGTCTCGTTCAGCACGGGCACGATGCACTCGTCGTGGAACTGGTGGCCGCACTGCAGCACCGTCGCGTAGACGGACGAGCGCCGCCGACTGCCAGTGATCACGGGACTCGCACTCTCACAAGCCACGGGACCGTTGCAGACGCCACAGCGCGTGAGACCAGATATGTCTCCACTGCAATTGGTCTCCGTCTCCTCTTCACTGAACAAAATTCCAAGACGTCGACTGCTGTTCGTTGTGAAGGCGGTTTCTGACTCGGAGTAGGACTCGACGATGTACTGGGCGATGGTGTCTCGACCGTAGAGGAACTCGGCCAACTGCTGGGCCACGTCCGTCGTGGCCACACTGCACGAGTGGTTGTCTCTGTCCAGTAGGAAGTCGAGTGTGGACGTCAGCAGCTCCTGCAGCTTCTCTCTGCGAGCTTCGACCGTCCTCGGACTCGAATTCCGTTGGAAAAGGTGCTTCTTGGGGAACTCGCCCGTCAGGAAGGAGAAGAGCCACGGACAGCCAGCGCTGCAAAAGTGGCCGTGTTGCAGGGCCAGCGCCAGACGCTTGTGCAGCGCCTCAAAGTCCTCAAAGGGAGCGAGACGCTCCACGAACTGCTCGAGGGGCTCTGTCGGCCGCTGGAACTCGAGCGACGCTGGACTTGCAGAATGAAAAGCGGCTTCTTGTGGTCGCGCGAACATTGCAGTGTTAGTTGCAATGGCTCCAAAAGACCCACATACGTCGGCAACAGCGAAGAAGCGGAAGTTGATCGCCTGCGAACGCGACGAGAACCGACCATCGCACGCAGGAAGTTTGCAAAACTGACAAGGGAACTGCCGCGTCGTTTCGCGGATCATGGGTACAAATATTGCGGCTACATGGGTACAAGTATCCGATAATACGCGGGTTGCATTTAGCTTCAAACATCTCAGCAACTGTATCAATTGCACGAATTAGTCCTAAGACGAAGACAACCTAGCTTCACCCATATCACGCAAATACTTAACGAAGATGGCGCCGTAGAATATGATTGCGCCGCTGAATTGCAGCACTGGGTTTCGTCTTCTGCAGGTGCAGCCGGAAGAACGGATCACTGGAACCCTTGAACACGGAGTCCCGATGTGATGCTCGAATAGAGATACGGGCACTGGGCGTGGCACAAGTGGCCGAGCTGCATGACGTCGAGCAGCTTCTGCTGGAACTCCTGCAGCTCCTTGAACGAGCGACTGACGGTCCACTGATGGTTGCTGTCCGAAATGGGGGTCACTATCAGGTCGTAGCGGACGTCCTTGCCGTGGTCGAGTTTGATCTTGGTGGCGGACATGCTGAGCTCCAACTGGTCGAGGTACGCGATGCTCGATGGCCGGAAGGAGGTTGGGGAGGCTGCTGGGCTTTTCACGGGGGTGCCAGGAGGGCCTGAGGCGGTGGTACGACGACGACGACGCCGACGAGAGGAGAGCGATGTACTGGAACCGGAAGACATCATTTCGGTGCGTACTGACATGACGAACGCGTTGAACTGTTCGTCGTTGTAGATGCTGCGAGGCAAATTGGGCATTGGCCTGCGTGGTGCTGGCCAGCAACTGGTCGCATCAACAACCTGCTGGATTCGTGCGGATTGTGCCGCAGCAACGAGACCTCAAAGGTTCGTTGACCACTTTGAGCTGCGGCCACCGATTCCACGACGAGTGCGTCGTCGCCAAACTGAACGAAGCGCTGGCGTGCCCCACATGCGGCCACCAGCTCTGAGCTGAGGCGACCCCATGTACTTTTGTACTTATCCCGTTACTTTAATGCGAAACTTTCTGTCCATGATTCATCTTTCGATGCTTGACCAAGGTCTTGTTCACTTCATTATTTTGTTTGGCGGCATTGTTCAAAGGAGTCGATTGGCATCACTTGCCATTGCAACTCGATGTCTCATCCTCGAGTTGGTGGACAGCGAAGGCACGCGCCACAATTCACTGCATCTGGCCCGTGAGACTCTCATCGCTATACCGTCTAAGTTGAGAGACCCGCATAAGAATGGCTCGTTTCTGAGGGCTTCATGAGCGTTAGTGATGACGGCGGACCTCGAAATGGCTCGCGATGGCGCACAATCAGGTGCGGTCACTCTCCATTTTGGCGCTGCGTGAGCACTGCAAAACAATGAACTCCAAGCGTCCTCGCCACAAGCGGTCGCTTCCCGTTGGTCCGTTGCCACCGCAAGTTGCGTGGCTCGACGGCATCTCGATGGACGTGACGCCGCTCGTGTCCAGACCCAGAACTTCTTATCGCCGAGTCGACTACCTGCTCACTGTGAGGTGCCAGTCGCGCGATTCACCCGAGGTCTCGACGTGGCACTTGGTGCGCAGCTTCGATCAGTTCCGGTTCTTCCGCAAGCGGTTGGTGGCGGCGTTGAAGCGCGGCCACTTCTGCCAGGCCGAGTGTCCGTGGCTGTACACGTTCCTCAAGAGCTACTTCCCAAAGTCTCAGTTGGTGGGGAGCTCCTTGTCGCGCGTGGTGGCGAGGCGACGGAAGACGTTGACGCGAAGTTTGGCGACGATCCGCAGCTTCCTCCTGAACAGAACCAACCACGGCTGTCCTTCGGTGATGCAGGGCGTGGCGCTGGAGCTACTGGAGTTTGTCGTGGGTGGGTCTAAGGAACCGGAATTCGACCGACATGGTGAAGTGCCGGAGTGGCTGCGACTGCTGCTGCAGAGGTGGCAGGACGGAGACCTGGAGCTGGAGGACTCGACGAGCTCTGACGACACGGCAAGTGATGACTCTGGTATCGACAAGGAGATCTGTGTACTATGTGAGAACTCGTTGGTGGGGCATCTCCCCAAGGAGCGGACACCGGAGCTGGAGGGAGATCGGTGGTCGCAGCTCGCAGCAGCAGAGTCGTTCTCAACGTTGTCCTGCGGTCATCACTTCCACGACGAATGTCTGATTGAGAAGCTCAACGAGGCGCTCGAGTGCCCGACCTGTGGCAACCAGGAGACTTGGTGAGGTTAGTCCTGGATACCTGACAGGACGTCAGGTAGTTTGAGAAACTATAGGGGCTGTAGTACATGTAAATGCAACCACGTCAATATGAACACGAACTCTTTCCTCTGTTAGCGTCGATCAACAACTGAGATAGGGACGAGCACTTGAAAAGATTTCGCAGTTGGTATAGGTAAAAACTTCAACGTGTTTACTGTCTGCAGTCGTATGATCGCTGGCAAAAGCGAATATTTCGAACAGACCAGCCTCAAGTTGGGGATCAAAAGATACTTTACAACCCCGAGACCAAATCGCGGTTTGCATCTTCAGGCAAGAGGGGTGTTGCACCGGCACAGCCTCAAGCACTGAGCTCGGATCTGCCGCCGGGTTCAAGGTACACCTCTCCTTGGCGTCCGAAGCGCGGAGAAGTCGTGTGGTTCAGTCCCCCAGAAGATATCGCGACGAGCCTTCGCCACCGAGCACTTTGCCACACGGCAAGACCAGGAAAGCGAGTGACGCTGGAGACACCAAATGGCGTTAACAGATTTCACAAGTCATGTGGCCTTTGTGGCTGCGAAAACTAACACAAACGTGTCCTGCAAACTGCGAAACGAGGAAACCGAAGAACCAACCGACCCATAATCGATACTGTAGTATCGACACGATGAAGTTGCTTCCGATGGTGTCTCAGTCAATCTGTGGTCACGAACTTCGATCCATCGGTCCCATCCATCTCGCCTTCACATCGCTTTGGTCCTCTCCATACAAGTCTCTTTTGGTGGGGCGCTAGGTTACCTAGTAGGTAATGGTCAATTCCGTTCAGTGACAAAGGTCGCTTTCAACCGTTCTTTTTCGAGCCCCCTAGTGAAACCAAGTTCTAAAAGTTCAGACTGGGCTTCAACAGTTGGACACGAAATGTTCCGCCCCAGACTATAAAAGCCAGATCACCATCCACCCGATATTTTGCGAGTGGGTCCTCGATGGATGCCACACACAATTGCAGTCCAGCTGTCCATCCAAATGGCCCAGCACGCGAGTAGTTTACTCCACTTTGCAATTCGCTTCTCTTTGCGCGAAGCCTCGGTTCCGTTTCAGAGTGCAAAACTCCTGCTTGCAACGGTCTCCGCTACGAAAGTGTCCGGTGTTGCAGGCAAATGGAGATCCAGACGCCGCTGCAGCGCCACCCCAAGTGTTCTGCGCTCTACGCCACGCGCCTCCATGGAGACTCGGAGACTGCCAAGTCGGTGGAGCCAAACGTCGCGTACTTGGCCAACGTGACGGTCGAAGTGACCACCAAGACGCTGGCCCGAGGCGCTTCAACATTCGCGCTGACGGTGCACGACCGCAAATCCAATTCCACTTGGCGCCATTTGCGCTCGTACGCGGACTGCCGCGCCTTCCAGAGTCGCGTGCTCAACGTTCTCAGTCGCGGCCATTTGTGCTTTGCAGAGTGTCCGTGGCTCTTTGCTTACGTGCAACACGCTCTGCCGGCCGAGCGAGCGGGCCACCACCTATTCCGCGTTGCAGGCCACGGGCCCAAACCGCGCGTCGTGGAGAAGCAACGTCAAGCGCTTGCGCAACTTTTTGAGACTTTGCAGCGCGTTTTGCTCAACCCGCTGAACCAAAAGTGCCTTGTGCTACTGCGACAAGTTGCGCCGGAAGTCATGACGTTCATCACGAATCGAAGTGATGCGGATGGGCACCAGGCGCTGAATTCGCCCTCGAGCGACCGCCCACTGGCGAAAACCTTCTCCGAGTCGTTCATGTTTGCGGTCGACGAGATCGAAAAGTCCGCACAGAGCAGCACGTCGACCACCGCAACAGATCTGGACGAGCAAGTTGCAGTGCAAAACGTCGAGAAAGTCGTGGCGGGTCGACGCGTGTGCTGCGCCATGTGCGCGTTGCACCAAACGCGGTCGGACGAGCAGGTTTTCGCGTGCTGGCGAACGCAGACCATGGGCAGGCGCTTCATGAGGCTGCGTGCCGGAGCTGGCGCCGAACGCACGTCTCTCGTTGCCAAGCGCCAAGTGTCGACGCAATCGGCTGCAAAAGTTGCGAAGAACGGATGGGCGTCTCCTCCTATTCGCAACGAGAGACGTCACCACTGGAACCGATGGCAGTTCTCGGGATCGCAACTCGCAAGTGACGGTGATGGGCAACGGACCACGACGGAACCCCGACGGACCCTTTTCCAGGCTCTCCTGGAACTCCACGGATCTCGATCACGTCATCGTCGGGGTCTCGTCCGTCTGCGAAGTCGACTTGGAACTGCTGGACACTTGGCGACTGTCGACGGTGGAGAAGACGTCCAACACCTCGGGGCCCGCAAAAATTCCGCTGCTGATGTTCAACTCGATCTGCAGCAAATTCGCGACCTCGAAGCAGCGAAGTGGCGTCGTTATTTAAGCGTTCGGTACAACACCGTCGCACGAAATTCTAGAAACTATGAACCCCAAGTCTTGAAGCGATTCGCAGCACGAATCGTTTGCGAACAGGTGTACTTGCACGAAATAAAATAGTTGAGCGTGACACTTTGAAGGCAGCGGTACAAAATATTTCAATGGATGACCCATTATTATTATCCTCCTTCGAAAAACAGATCGGATCTTTTGACCTTCCCAGCAGCACGTGCCACGAAAGAGTATTCACCTTCAGTGATTCGCAAGACGAAAATATGGGAGAAGGGGCAGGTTCGTCACTTGGCATTGCCACATATTATAGCGGCCATTGCTAAAATCACTCAACCAAGTAGACGATGCTGTGGACCCCCAAAGAAGTAACTTCGCTTGCTCCATAGTTCTCTGTTAACGATCATTTTGCAAACTAAGACGGCATGATCCAGGATAACCTGCTTCGAAATGCGGTCCGTCGTTACGGAGCTCGCCGATGGGATGTCATTGTTGCAGCAGTCCCGACCCACTCGAAAGATGCGTGTTGTGCTCGCTGGGATGAACTCCAGAACCGCCGAACGCCATCAAATCGCCAGCATTGGACTGCGGACGAAGATGAGCTACTGCGCTCTATTGTTGACTTTCACGGACCAAGTCAATGGACAATCGTGGCGTCGTTTCTGCCTGGACGCACTGCCAAGCAGTGCCGTGAACGGTGGCGCTATCAACTCGACCCGTCGATCAAACGCGCAGCTTGGACCGCAGACGAAGACGCGCAACTGGTGACGCTGCAACGGAAATTGGGGAACGCGTGGACTCGGATCGCTGCGCATTTACCAGGACGCACCGACAACGCGGTCAAAAATCGGTGGCACTCGGCGCGAATGCAGAACCGCAAACACGAGAAAAGTGAGTCGACCGAGATTTTGTGTACGAATGTAAGGCTGCCCACGCCTACAGCGCTGGGGTCACCCCGAGTTTTGCGTCCGATGGCGCTGAAGATTTTGCCTTGTGGGCCGATCTCGCTGCGTGTCTCCTGTCTCCTGGATGAAGCGCGATGTACAGGCCGGTGCGCCATTTAAGCGCGAAACTTCGACTCTGTGTAATGTAATGTATGGCTTGTTGCGATGCAGTGCTGCGCGAAACTTCGACTCTGTGTAATGAAATGTATGACTTGTTGCGATGCAGTGCTGTTTCGGTGGATACGTCTTCACTATTATAGTATTGAATTTATTGTGTCGCTAGCTTTGTAGAGATCATGGATCTCTTAGGGATCATGGATCTCTTAGGAAAAATATAATCTAGTAGATCCGACACGATAATGACTGGATTCAACACCCCAGTTGTGACTGCGCATTTGACGATTACCTGCGATTTTCTTGATGCTGAATTTTATCACGTTCGCCATGAACATGATCTAGTTATCTTGACGCGAGACGGATTAGCGCTAACAAGCGTACCCAAAGTAATAACGTTCAGCGTAATTTTCTCGGGCTGCCGGCTTAGGTTAAGCAGACTGCTGCGATGTCGGGGAGTCAATGATCTCAGTCATCTACCTCTTGATTGAAGGCACAGTATGGGTCATTCTTGTGAGCAAAATTTTACGTGGCAGCGCTTGACATCGTCACTCGTATAAAATCGTTGAGGACTCTACATGTACTGTAGTTCTGCTACTGGTTCGGCTTGCTTCCGCTCATCATATTCGAGAAATGCGCAATGGTCGATCACCTGCAGTCTATTGGCAGGTTTTCTGATTTCATCAGAGTTTTGACGTTGACTGCAGAGAAGAAGCTCCAAGCCTGGCAAGCGACCAGAGAAATTATCCCGGTAGCTCATGGTGGTTTCTTCTTCGTCTCGATTTATCTCCCACCAGTCTACCGATGGTGACGTTTCCATTTTGTAAAGAGCTCTAGAAGCTTTGCTTTGTTAAGGTGTGATAAATTCAAAGCCTGCCAAGCGTTACACCCCCGGTAGGCGCAGCACCACATGAGCCTGAAAGTTATTGCAAAAGTCGCTGGTAACGAGAGAATGCTGGAAATCTTCTCGAACAATCTCTGCAGAATGGATATGATTTCTGTCGCTAGCGTAGGAACTGACACATGAAATTCTAGAAATGACGAGCTTACCTTGGTAGTGTTCCTGCTCATATTTTTGGTACCGTCGATATCAATTCAGGATCCTATCCGCTGTTGTATTTTACGTTTTCTTTCGGGTCGGAATGTGATGTGAAAGCTATTCACGAATCCTAAATGGTCTGTTTCACGTTGACAAAATAATTGAGGATGGCCTGCAAGTATATTCCTTGCCAGCAATAGGTGGCATGCACAGAATATCTATTCGTGGGCCATCATCACTTAAACGCTGTAAATTACGTTCTTTCCCTTCACAGACTCCCGACTGAGTCGCTGAGCTACGACTTCGTACATTCTTCAATTGGGTCACAACATTTTGGCTGTCATGGCTCATCGACTGCTTTCCCTTTTCGTCTACGTATGGGAGTTGGCCCAAGTGGAACTGCATGGCCGAGTTAGCCCTGGCCGAATAAAAAACAAAAACTTCGGTCATTCCTTGACCATACAAGTCTTATGAATGCATTGGTGGTCTGTGTCATCTTTCCGTTTCCGTGTGTGATCATGTTGGCCATTCTCGAGGCAATCCCGCTGGCATCACTGGATGAAGGCACAGTAGCCAACTACGCTTTTTGGCTTCGACACATTTTGACTTTAGCCGTACTCACGCCAGGCGGACTATCTATCTTCAAGTCTTTTCTTCCTGAATTGAATGTCACAAGAACCGCGACGCTCGTGCTCAGCATTTTGGGAGGACTCACATCAGGTGGCTCTGCTTTCGCGTTTTCGTTATGGATCGGCTTTCCCGTTCCTTTCACGCTACTTGTCAGCATTCCTGGATGGTTTCTCGCTATTGTTCCACCCACATTGTATATCTACGTAACTCGACTTCGACACGACTCAGCACTGTTGTGGTGATTCATTCGCTGTTGGCTGATGCTGATTTGCCTCGCTACGACGGTAATCGTGTATCCCATTTACGTTTTCGGTTTTCATCATCTTGGCTCGCTCGGACAGATTTTTATGTTGGTGTACTTCCCTCATCAAGATAGTAAGCCGAAATGGCATTAGCTGGCTCATTGGCGATTTCTACGACGTGAAGGCCGGAATTGTGATTTTCAACATTGAGGTGTGCACTGTACATGTCGGTCGCGTTGCAAAATTCAGCGAAACTCACTACAACCTTTGCGGCGATTGCGGTGGATGTCATTCAGTCAAAGGTGGCTATCAGCGATATCAACAAAATGATGAGGACTATAAATCGTAGCTTGATGTCAAGCAAACTTCAGTTCTCCAGTAGTTTTCGACTTTTGGTTTTTAATCAAGTAAACGAGGCGCCAGCAAGACCATCTAAACAACAGAGGACTTCGCCAAATACGCCGGCTTACAACCAAACAAGCTCATCTGCTGCAAATTTCACAATGCTAGCGAGCGTATCACAAGTTACCTCGAAAGTAGCACGGATACACCCAACTTCGGGTTTGGAAGTTGTCAAGGAAGAAAATCACGACAATTATGCTGCAGCTATTCGGAAGATTTGCTCGGAGAAATTACCAAACAACAGTCTATCCAATCCCCTTAATCTCCTGTCCAAAAGAGACCAAAAAGTCCTCACCGTAAATCTGCTCGAGTTCTTTTCACGGCTGAGTTCGTTCTGCTGGTCAAGTATGTGGAAGCTATTATGCCAGCTATCTACGGTGAGCTTAGATATTCAAGCAACATCTTTGGAGTGCAACTGACTCGTCATTTTGATTGACAGCGGCCTTCGTGGTGATCGTGTATAAGTTTGGAAATCGGGACCAACTACAGCCAACTTGACTCCATCACACACAGCAATCTCCACAACACCATTCTCAACGTAATGCTCTATTGTCTGCTCAAAACTCTCTCATTTTGCATTATGTGTTTCCTGCTCAGTCGGAAATTGGGGATTTCAGGTATCACCTCGTTGCATCCGTGTTGGTTCAACAGTGGGAAGCAGTTTTTAGTAGAACATTGCTGTGGGTGGTCTACACGACACTGACCTCACTTCGACACTCTGGTACGCTTTCCAGTACAATACTTGCAATACTTGCAACAAAAGGTGGTCTAATGGTTGTGCTGCGTGGATCGTTAAGTTCCGATTTCACCTTTCGATTCGCCTGGCTCGATGAGGTACCACCATCTCAATGAGAGCAGAAGCAATGGTGGCGCACTTTTAAGATCAGCATTCTTGGTTCATTAAACTGTACACTAAGGTACTTAAGTAAGTCAATTGCCATGGAGCAACGCATCGCGAGTAACTTTAATCGTGTCGCCGCATAAGCTGGCGTTTAAAATCACATGAAGCGGAATTACGAACGACACAGCTCGTTTTCAGCTGCGCAGAGAGGAGAGAAAACAGCGCTCAACAGAGAGCACGGGAAAACGTATCATCGTTTTGGCACCAACAATGATGAATTCGCAGTACCGTGAATGAAAAGACCCAGTGAATGTCTTAGTACAGCAGCAATTTCTTCATGTTATCCAGTAAGAAGATGGAGGCTATGGCAATTATCGACTGAAGCTTCACAGCTTGCTCAATTTCAGCT
Organism: Phytophthora hibernalis; assembly: GCA_012656075.1. Taxonomy (NCBI): domain Eukaryota; phylum Oomycota; class Peronosporomycetes; order Peronosporales; family Peronosporaceae; genus Phytophthora; species Phytophthora hibernalis. The sequence continues at coordinate 19,417 of JAAKBF010000129.1, forward strand.
TCATCTGTTCCTAAATCAAGCGAATCACACGAAAGCGAAAGTGATCTGCGTCATACTATACTTGAAGTAGTATTTTTTGATTCCGAGTGCGCCGGTGGCTGCCGTTCTACAGCAATCTCAGTAGCGCGTATCTGAATAGGACACGGTGGTAACTACGCGTTTTGGTTTCGCACAAATTTACCATTCACAACTCCATGGATGATTGAGAGGGTCAAGCGGCGCTACCATTTCGCTTAATTGCTGCCTGGTTTCGTGTTGACGTGTAGTAGCTAAATGACACTAAAGTTTAAGCCAGCTGAGCACGGTTGTGGGCCGCGTCGTAGTCGACAAACGGACCCTCCACCTCCACATCAGGCTGGGTGTTCTCCGCGCTGATCTTGAGGTGGTTCCAGTTCGCTGTGCTCTTCAGGCCAGTCTGGTACAGGTCGCGCAGGTACTGCACACAACAGATCATGAAAACATATACGTCAGCTAAGCTACCCATTCTACCTCTCAGCATTTCGAAAACTTACCTCCACAACGTTGGGGAAGTCTGCCAGGTGCTTCTTGTCAGTCTTCTTCTGGAAGACATCCAGACGGATGAGCGTGTGGAACAAGCGAACATCCGCCTCCGTCACGCTGCTGCCGACCAGGTAGCGCTGCTTAACCAGCTGATCGTTGAGCTTAGCAATACCCTCGAAAGCCTTCGCCTCTGACGCCTCAGCATCCTCCGGCGTCTTGGCAAACAGCTTCCTAAAGAAGCCCATAGTGATCTCCGTCACGATACCATCATTGGCAGCATCAATCTCGGCTCGCAGCTCCTCCGGGTACAAGTGGACACTCGAAGACACCAAGTCCCGGAAACCAGAGTCGATCGTACGGAGGATACCCGCAGACTCCTCCGACACGATGGTCTGCTTCTTGGTATCCCACAGCAGCGGCACCGAGTAGGTGCGCGGAGCAGGGTCCACCTTCTCGTACAAATCACGCGCAAACTTGACGTTGTTGACCGTGTCCGGAATGCAGTCGGCTGTAGAGAACTCCTTGCCGGTCTTGCTTTTGACCGTAGGGGTAGTGGCTGGGTCCGGGAACGCCCATCCGAAGTGCGAGTCGCTCTCATCGTCCGGCTTGGTCTTCTGGGGGACCGGGTGTGCCACGGACAGCCCAATGACGTCTTCGAGACCCAGCAGGTTGCGGGCAGCTAGTGCACGACTCGCAAATGGACACGAGTACGCAACGTAGAGGTGGTAACGTCCCTTTTCAGCGGGGAACTGGGCGTCGGCACTGGGCTCGATCTTGAAGTCGTACGGAGCGGGCTTGGCCATGGTGGAGAGTGGGGAGAGGTTGAGACTTGTGCGCTTCGAGGCGAATTGGGAAATGAGCTTTGTCGTTCGTAGCATATTGGCGAGTGTATCCACACGAAGGCGGGCAGTGTGAAAAGAGAGCCTTGACGTCACCCTGGTTGCAATCGTGTTGTGCGATGTCGAGATCGGCAGCTGGGATGGTGCGCTTACGTATCACGTTTGGCAAACGCTGTCCGTTGCAGTTGAATAGTAAATTACATGTATTAAAACCTCTCAAAACAATGTAGTTAAATTCTGCTTGGTCATTCCTGACCGTTAAACGGCAAGTTGAAGTGACCATCATCCGCAACCATCATTCCTCAACACGCACTCTTTTTCTGCGCTTTGATTGGTCGAGCATCTATTCTATCTATCAGGTTCTACATTCTGTATCCTAGTTTGTTTGGCAATCAGAATTTTCCATTACGTCATCCTCCCATAATCTCACTTGTTCAAGATCCCAAAGCTCATTTCCCAATTCACATTCAAGCACCCAAGACCCATTTTTCACCCTATTCTCCACCATGGCCAAGCCTGCCCCGTACGACTTCAAGATCGAGCCCAAGTCTGACGCCCAATTCCCCGCTGAAAAGGGTCGTTACCACCTCTACGTCACGTACGCGTGCCCGTTTGCGTGTCGTGCACTAGCTGCCCGCAACCTCCTTGGACTGGAAGACGCCATCGGACTTTCTGTGGCACACCCCATTTTCCAGAAGACAAAACCCAATGACCCAAATGACGAGCACAAGGGTTGGGTCTTTGTGGATCCCAAGTCGACCCTACCCTAGTTGGGTTTAATGGAAACACGTACCCCACGGACGACTGTATCCCTGATACAGTAAACCACGTCACATTTGTGCGGGATCTGTACGAGAAGGTGGACCCTGCACCTCGCACTTTCTCGGTGCCAGTGTTGTGGGACAAGAAGACGCAAACAATTGTGTCGGAGGAGTCTGCAGGTATCTTGCGGACTTTAGACTCGGGGTTCCGTGAACTGGTGCCGTCCAACGTGCAGTTGTACCCGGAGCAGTTGAGAGCTGAAATTGATGCTGCCAATGATGGAATTGTGAAGGCAGTGGGCTCGACGTTCTTTAAGAAAGTGTTCGCTAGTAAACCGGAGGACGCTGCAGAGGCGGAGGCTAAAGCTTACGAAGCGCTGCAACAGTTGGAAGAGGTTCTGGCTACGAAGCGCTACTTGGTGGGCACGGGTGTGACGGAGGCGGATGTGCGTCTGTTCCACACGCTCATTCGTCTGGACACGTACCAGGCGAAGACGGACAAGCACCTGACCGACTACCCGAACATTGTGGGGGTGAGTAGTTTTTTTGTCTTTTAGGTTGTTGAGGTTTGAGTGGATGTTGACATGTTTTTGTTGTTTGTAGTACCTGCGCGACTTGTACCAGGTCGGCCTCAAGAGCTCGGTGAACTGGAACCACGTCAAGGTCGGAATGGTGAACAAGGCCCCGCATGTCGCCGCCGACGGCCCGTTTGTCGACTACGACGCGGCCCACGAACGCGCTCAGCTCGCGTAAATCTGTGGACGCGGAAGATTGCAGCTGATGCTTCGTTTTATACGAAGTATAATACATGTATCAAAGGAAAAGGTGTGTTTCAACTATCTCAATGGTATAATAGTTCAATGTGACAGGACAGTGAGCAGTACGAACGGCATGTGAAGTTCATGTTTTGAGTGTTACGCAAATGTGATGATCAAGCTGCTTTCAACACGACTACAGTAGAACTGGTGACAGCTAGAATCCTTCTCTTTTGCAGCTTGACCGATCGGACCGTCGCGTTTGCAGCGACATTCAGCCTTCAGATCGCTTACCACGGCAGTTCGAAGGTGCCAAACTGCTTGTCGGCGTTGTAGAACTTACCCGTGTCCTTCACGGTCAAGTCGCCCACGATTTTGGCCATCGATGCGGCTGAGACGGGCGCCTCAAGATAGCCCTGGTGATTGTTCATGTCGGTGGCCACGTAGCCAGGATTGAGCGTCACGAACACGATGTTGCTGTCGCGTAATCCGATAGCCATTGAGCGGGTGATCATGTTGAGCGCGGCCTTGGAGGGCGAGTAGGCGTAGGCGTGACTGAAGAAGCCGTGGTGCTCCTCAACGTTACAGCCAAGACTGCCCAGGAAGGACGAGACTTGGGCCACGGTGGCAGAGCCGTGCTTCTTGGCTGCGAGCTCCAGGTTGGGTAGCAGGGCCCGAGTCACCAGGAACGGACCCACCGCGTTGACCTCGAACTGGCGCATGAACGCGTCCTTAGTGGCCGTCTTGAGGTCGCCCTCGACGTAAATGCCGGCGTTGTTGATGAGCAGGTCGATGGGGACGCCCTCGAGCTCACGCGCGGCAGCGAGTACCGACACTTCGTCACTTGAGTCCAGCGTGACGGTCTTGAAGGGCGACAGCGCCTCGAGCTGTTAAAAACAAAGTTAGCAAGAGTTGAGTAGCAAGTTAGAAGGTGCGTACGTCGTCAGTGTTGCTGTTGGCGCGGACCGTGCCGATGACGTTCCAGCCACTCTTGGTGTAGTGCTCGGCCAGGGCGAGACCGATGCTGCGCGTGCTGGCCGTGATGAGAACGGTCTTCTTGGTGGTCTCCATGGTCCAAAGGGAAGGTCGGTGGTGGTTTGGCTTGTGGGCTTCGAGGGTTGTTTGAAAGTGAGGAGCTGCTCGATTGACATCAGCAACATGAACCGCACTGTCGCTGCCATAGGTCCATAGTTGATATCGCTGCCATTGTCCTATCCTCGTAAACCGGCAGATTTTCAGCAGACGTCATGAAAAGCTTCCGCGCATCGCACTGACTAAGTCAGTCTGATGGACGTGATCGTGCACTCCAAGTCGGTCGATCAAGCGCGGCGTCCTAACGAATTCGCTGTCCGTGATATTGCGTTGACGGTGACAACCGCTAGCTGACGCCAAAATAAGTTCTCAATGGCTAGGAGGGATGCAGGGGCGAGGCATGCGGTCAGCTACGCTCCATTGTGGCTCCGAATCGAAATCATTGCTCGAGGTTGTTGGACGTTCTATGACTGTACTGCATGGAGTGCGAACGTTTCAGCTGAGCATCGATCATCAACGTGCAGTCCATCTTGCAACGTTGCCTTTCCTCAAGCCGAATCGTACGAACGTTACAGATGCTTTTCACCCATATTTGAGTACATGTATATTAAAATACTTCTGCGGGCAGATTTTTAACAATGTTGTACATGCAGCGGCCGATCGTTTCCAAATTTGCCGCCTGCCAATGTAGTTGTGTACATAAATTTTCTGTTCATTGATCCATTTTCAGAGCCGACTTTTGTCGTGGGAGGTGCCTCGGTGACACCGACCATGGGGACACGACCATTGCGAAAGTTTTATCCGTGGATATGCAGATTTCGAACGCACGGATCTCAACAAGTTGCCAACAACAAGTACAATCCTGGAGCATCCCAGCAGACCACATTTCTTCAAGAGGTGAGAGGCAGCCGAAATTTCGTCGGGCTATATCCTAGTGAGGACACGCTACTTGCGTGGAAGCTGTCGAACGCGAATCTACTATGTATGTATCTAGATAACAAACACTGATATGGTAGCGCGGCCTACAGGGAGCAGTCTGTGCGCCGGGCAGAGTATCGGCTGCTTCGCGTTTCCGTTCAAGCACGTGACTGCGGCTTCCCGTGGCGACGATCGTCAGAGACACCGTCGGACCTTTCGTAGCGATCCGTGCACTGCTGCCCAACCTGCAACTAGTGACACCTCAACCTTCACTGCAGAGGGGCTGTCGATGACCAATGTGAGGACAGGAAACGCACGGTCACGCACTCAGACGTCTACAGCGATCTACTAATTGGTCACAATTGCAACAAGTCCAATAGTGACAATCAGTATAATACCGCAACATCATCCATTGCGATGCTGAGGGGTTCCAGTTCACCGTGCTCTTGATTCCAGGGACCAGATACAGGTCGTGCAAGTACTTAAAAGATGAGCAAACATCAGTATTACTGATGTTTGCTCATTTTTAAAATTGCCACAATATTGACAATAAATACTGCAAAAGTATTAAATAGCAATCACGGATGGTTGCAGCAGTCGTTCGCCCGTTAAGCGATAGGATAAGCGTTTTGATTAAACCCCGCAAACACCACCCAGGTGTCATGTGACCTACCGGAACTTGGTTATCCTCCCAGACAAACGTTCCTCCCACTTGCTCGCGACCCATGTCCTTCAGCATAGCACGAACCCAAAGCACCTCTTGCGTGTACAGGCTCAGAACAATGTACTCGGCTTCCGCAGAGCTGAGTACAACCGTTCTCTGGTACTTCGACTTGAATACCACTGGAGCGTTCCCAATCATCACCATGACCCCCGACACGGAGCGTCTGTTGTCACTGTTGCCGCCCCAGTCAGCGTCAGTAAACGCTTCGGCCGAAGCGCTCCCGGAGCCACCTTGATACTCGATGCCATGTTCACGAGTCGACTTGAGGTACCGAAGAACTCGAATAGCTGCCTTCCAGTGTTGCACACCTGTGTTCTTGAGCAAACGCGACAACTGCGTCACCACATACGCTATGTCCGGCCGGGTACATGTCGTGATGTACATCAGACATCCGATGAGCGAACGGCAGGGTCTTGACCTCATTTCAAACCGTTCCTCATCCGTAGTTGGCGACAGCGGCTTCGACAACTTCACGTTTGAAGCACACGGGTTCTCAACAACCTTTGTATTCTGCTGGTTGAAGCGTTCCACTACGTCGTCGATGTAACGAGTTTGCTTAATCATGAGCGTTCCGGCGATCTTGTCGTGGTTGATCTCCATCCCCAAGGTGAACGTCACCGCGACCAACTCCTTCATCTTGAAAGCGTTCTTGACTTCACGAATCTTATTGGTCGTCTTCGCAACAATGATCATGTCGTCCACGTACAGGCACACATACACGAAACCGTTCCCAGTGCGTTTTACATAGACACATTGGTCCGCACCGCAGCTCTTAAAACCGTTCTGCAAGAACACACGATGGATAGTCTTGTTCCAAGCACCTGCTGCCTGCTTGAAGCCGTAGATAGCCTTCTCTAACTTGCACATCATGCCCGCGGCGTTCTGCAAACCAGACGGAATCTCCATGTAGACAAGTTCCACCAATCCACTGTTCAGGAACGCTGTATCCGCGTCCAACTGTTCCATCACATAGCCGTATGCAGTGCACACTGCTAGTACAACTCGAATCGAGTTCATGTTTGCGACCGGGGAGTAAGCTTCAAAGATGTCTATTCCAAACTTCTGCTTGAACCCCTGTGCGACAAGCCGAGCCTTGTATCGAATCACTCGACCGTTCTCGTTACGCTTCTTGGCAAACACCCAACGACACCCAATCGGACGAGTTGCCGTTCCACGTGGAACAAGCGTCCACGTACCGTTCCGGGCATGAGAGAGTAGCTCCGCCTCCATAGCTCGACGCCATTCCGCTGCTTCTTCACGTGCAACAGCTTCTGCATACGAATTCGGCGTATCCGGAACGCCGTCAATACACGCAGCGCAAGCCAATACTGCCTCAGCGAGCAAGCCGTCTTCGTCAATCCTGGCACGCTTCGGAGTTGGTGGTCCGTCGTTCCTTTCCGACTGCTGTTCGGCGTCTGAACCGTTCTACAATAGAAACACCGCCTCACGCGATCGTCTCGAGCGTTCCGCCTCAGGGTGAAACACCAAACGGTCATCATCGAACGCTGTGGTGGCGGATGATACTCGGCCAGCTCGAGTCCTCTCGATGCAGGTTCGGGTGGAAGCAGTTGACGTTGGTTGGCCTCCTGATCAGGTTCCACCTCATCCATTTCAATATCCTGGGCATCTTGAACCGTTTCCTCGACAGATTCCATGGGCTCGTCAATGACTGATTCGCGCTCCACTGGTGGAGGAACGCTCCCAACATCACCGTCCTTGGTCACATGGATGACCGTTCCAAGCTGCGGTGACTGCGTGTCATATATACCGTCCACCTCACGCTTGTCCTGCTTCACCGACCGTGACACCTTGACCTTGGAAGCGTCCATGTCAAACACTCGGTATCCCTTGACGTTCTCAGCGTACCCGAGTAACATACACCTGAACCTCTTTGACTCGAGCTTCGTCCTCTTCACATCGTCAATATGAGCGTACCCCTGAGAACCAAACACACGCAGGTGGTCCATTCGAGGTTTCACCTTGAAACCCAACTCATACGGTGTCAGGTCCGCATGCGTCGTGTTGCCGGAACGGTTGATCAGGTAAACCGCTGTACTTACAGCTTCGGCCCACCATTCCGTCGATACACCCTTGTAGTGTAACATGCTCCGTGCCTTCTCCATGATCGTACGGTTCATGCGTTCCGCCACTCCGTTCTGTTGAGGGCTGTACGGCACCGTTCTCTGGTGCACGATACCATTTCGGCGGCACATCTCGGCAACCGTTTTGTTCACGAACTCCGTTCCATTGTCCGAACGCGGACACTTCAACCGTTCTCCCCATTGATTTTGATAGAACGCTTGAAACTCTTTCAGCTTGCTCGCGACCTCGCTCTTGTTCTTCATAAAGTACGCCACTACAAACGGTGAGTAGTCGTCCACGAACGTCAGGACGTACTTGGCACCACCCTTTGAGAGCGTTCTCATCGGGCCCATTACATCCGTGTGTACTAGTTCCAACACACGCGATGTCTTCGTAAACGACCGTGACGGGAACGCTGTCACTATCTGCTTACCCTTCATGCAGCCCCCGCACAAAGTTTCTATCCCTTGTTTTACCACAGGCATACCGTTCGTGGCACGCTGCGTCTTGGTCATTGCATTCTTGCTTGGGTGTCCCATGCGAGCGTGCCACAGCTCCCACTCACTATCAGCACCCGAGTACTGCACGAACCGTACCTCCTCCGGCTCACAGTCCAGTAGGAACGCTTTGCCCACCTCCTTCCCCATTGCAATTGCGCTGTTCGCTCCCCAAATGATTCATGAGGAACGCTGGAACTCCACACTCAAGTCGCGCTCAGCGAGCTTTCCCACCGACAGTAAGCGTCTGTCGAGTCCCGGGATGTAGAGCACCTCCATCATCTTGATACGTCTGCCGTCCAGACCAGTCAACTTGACCGTTCCTCGACCATGGACGGGTAACTTCTTGCCGTCCGCAATAGTCACATCAACGCCAGCGTCTAGCGTCTCAAAGTCGAATAGGTCGGAACGGTTAGGAGTCATGTGCGACGTAGCACCACTATCGATCAGCCATCCGTTGACCGTTCCTCACCCACGGCGAATACAGCATCGTTTCCGCTGCCGCTGCTCCGTTCCGGGCAGTCCCGCTTCATGTGACCGACTTGATCACACCCGAAGCACTTGCCCTTGAAACCTCCACTGTTCTTCCGTGAACCGTTTCCCTTGCGACCGTTCGCGCGACCGCCCTTGAATCGCCCAGCGTTTCCGTTAGCTCGGAACGCTTTATCCATGGCGGTGTCCTTCTTCTTCAACCGTTCGTGCTCCTTTAGGAGCTTCTCCTTCACCTCAATGAGCGATACATCCTTAAGAGTTCTCCACGATGGATGATATCAGCTCGTACTCCGAGGGAAAAGTAGCACCACAAGCTGCCGTGCCTCGTCGACAGGCTCTCCTAGTGTCTGCAGTCCGACGACCAGTTCGTCGAAAGCGTCCAGATGCTCCGCCATAGTCGAACCGTTCTCCATCTTGAACTCATGCAGACGTCCGGTAATAGCGACACGGTTGTGGAGCGTGGTACGGTTGTAGAAGTCACGCAGCGTGACCCAAGCGTGCATGGCACGCGTTGCTGACCGTCTGGTGCTACATCTCCACGCCTTGAGCGATGATCCCGAGCGCCTTCGCGTCACTAACGAGCCACGCTTCTGTGATCTTGTTCTCGGGCTTGATGACCTCCACATGCGTGAGTAGTCCCTTACGGGCCAGAGTCATTCGCATGTTATACTCCCAGTGAAAGTAGTTCCCACTCCCAAGGAGGACGGATTTCGGCGCGCTTGATCGTCATGTCTTGAGCGTTCAGATGGAGCGTTCCGGTCAGGGTAGTTGTTGCGGCTGTTAACCTGTTGATGTGATGCGTTGCTTGGAAGGCAAATGCCGAAGTGAGTTGATTAGTTTACTTAACCTTGCTCTACTTGTCCTTCCTACTTGCTGCCTTAGCCTCGATATCAGCCAGCCACATGCATTGACCAATGGCATTGCAGCCAGGAACGGTTCAGCCTTAACCGGCCCCCATGGTCCCAATGTAATACACGAACCGTGCATGAGCGGGGCACAGATGCTCAACAGTTACTATTAGCACCGTCGCCGTCAGGGCCTGGAGTATGTTCATAATTGAGCGAAGCGAATGAGAAGCAGCCCCACACGACTTCCCAGCAAATTCTGAAGTGGGAGACTGCCACGGACAGCGAGCCGACTTGTGGTGGACATGCTGGTGGAAGAATTTCCGTCAGTCAATCCGAGATTATTTTTATCGGATGGTGATAGTTGCACTTTACAGACTCCAATCGGCAGACGAGTTTGTAATACTTCAAGTCGTACGTTAGGGATGAAAATAGTAGTATTTAATAGCTTGCAATCCTACTATTACGGCCAAAATGCTTGCAATGCATATTCCAGACCTGGCAACAACTAGAAACTAATGTTGAACAATCACGACCCGAATAGTATAGTGACAATATAAAATGCATTGGTTTTAGTGCTTGCGTTTGACTTACGGAAATTCCTTCATCATGAAGGAAACATTTTGTTTGCGATGGGACCTGTAGCATACAGGCTGTAGGTTAACAGGGATTTTATGACGGTACCGTAGAAAGGGGCGCCGGGCAAAACGATATGAGCAAGAAGCGAGCACGGCTATTATTAATGAGAGTGACTGCGTTCCCCGACTAGAGCATCATCCTTGTATACTCTAGTCTAAACATTGCGCAAAGCGAGCGTAGTGAGCCAATCCCCGGGTGAAGCGCGGTAGGGCTCCGGAACACGTAGGTCTCAGGAAGGGTGTTGAGTTCCAGCTGTGTTGAATTTATAATGTCAACTTATCTGTAAACAGCGACACAAATGGTTACATAAACCAGACGGATTGTGTACAGTAGCCCTGCTATTGCAACGGTGGGTGCCATTTGATATACCGGTACGGGGTCTACTAAAAAAGTATACGGTATAATATTCTTCTTTTAGTATACCCTCAAAGTCAAGGTATACAATTTGGCAGGGTGTTATAGGGGTAGTAAGATTGTAGGTGTCAAACGATAGCATCTATTGTAGCCGTCGGTTTTGATGGGTAGATTCCATGTACCGAAAATCTATAGTGACAGCTAAATTATTAGGGTACTTTCGATCATTGATTCCTAGAAAGTGGTAAAATTAGGTCAATTCGCCGCCATTTACGCTTGGTAAGCCGGCACTTACAACTATATCTCGATTCAAAAGGAATAGAGTAATAGTTCGCCTTGAAAAACCTCTCGCTTTTTAGCGATGTTGGTTTAAAGGTTAGTTTGAACCATAATGAGTGTTGTGAGTACGGCATGTGTGTGAGTGCAATAACCACTTAGAGACACGTGGTTATCAAACGATGCTAGGCGTTACAGATAGTTTAGTATACATGTACCGTAGTATGGTAGTACTTTAAATGGTATACTATTCGGAGTGGTACCCTTTTCGGAATGTTATAAACCAAATTGTTGGGTATTGTATTCGGAATAGGTATATTATTTGGTAGAACCCGGTACCTCGCTCAGGTGCGATATTTTAAAATACGACTAACATTTTAAATCAAGAACTAACGATTTGCTATCGTGATATCCGCTCTACCTAGTAGGTACATGTACTGTATTCTTAAATAAGTATTATTAGTAGTAAGCGCTGACATTTTACACTCTTGTATGATTCAGCCGTTTGGCCAACTAACAAGAGGGTATTATTGATACTTAGTAACACATGTAGCACTTTGTGACCGTATCAATTTTAATTTAATACAAAGTAAACTCATATATCAGATGGTCAGATCCGCTCTTTTTACTCGTTTGGCTGTCCTCTAAGCTGCACTATGCCATTTGGCATATCGCGACAGGCTGTGATAGCCGTCGGATGTTGAAGTCGTTGAATTCGCTCTACCACCAGAACGCCACGCCCACGGGCGCGCAGTCCCTCATCGGCCACTCGGACGGCCCTGCTTCGACGGTGTAAAGCAGCTTTCTGCGGACTCTAGCTGAGAGAATTCGACGATACGTAGTATTATACTGGGATAGGAGTAAACGAAGTTCTAGCCCAGCAGGGATTCACACACATGCAGGGTTTCCTAAAATACTATTGTAATTATATGTAGGGCCCTCGACGAAATAAATAATTGTGCGGTGCTCAAACGAAGAAGAAATGCATTATTGCGTACATCGGCGTCCTGAAATATATAATGCATACTTAGTATTATACAACTTCAAAGTAGAAGTACTATACTGAAGTATGACTCGATTCAGATCTACTTGTCTGCCGTTTGCACCTGTGCCATCGCTGGGCAGCTCCGTTAATTAATAAATGCAACGTCGGAAGTACCTCATCAGTTCGTACGTGTACAAGAAGCAGCTACAACTTTGCAAAAACACGTATTTGATAGGCGAATTGACGGTGGCAATTGGTACAGGTTTTTGATAGAGAAATAGATTATTGCTCGGGGTGTCGGGACCAAAATAAGTTATTGAGCGGATACAGCGGACAGCAAAGAATACATTATTGTATGGTAAAATAAATGCATTATTGATATTCCCATATATTTTAGGAAACCCTGCACACATGACAGATGGATTTTGCACGATTTTTTTGGCAATCACGAAAATTGTAATACGCGGCGAGGCACGTAATTTCATGGCAACGTAATCACTCGTAATATTTAAGATTACAAGAATTAGCGCGCGTCTAAAATTACAGATGTCCGAAATTTTATGTATTATAAAACCCGTGATTGTACCCCATCCCCCTAATATTGGCCTCCTTCGGTAGGAGTCCTACCGATACCTAATGCTTTTCTCCCAAATAACGTTATACTTCAAAACAAAGCCTGCACACGCGCCTACTTACACCAAACGCGCACCCATCCACAGCCACCACACACAACCACACACTTCACCCGTGGACAACAACCACCAACAATCACCTCGCACACCCGCCGATCTACCTATCGTCGCAGCACACAGCCCGTTCCCAACTGTATCCGAGCCGCCTGACGCTATAGTGGCTTCGGATCGGGGCTAAGCTTAGTTGGCGAGGCTGTCTTTGGGCGAGCTGTCTCTTCGACCACGCCCACTTCTCTCGCTCGAAGCGGACGGTACATCGACCGCTTCTGTTGGTTCCACCACGAAGTACGCGCTGTCCACACGCGCACGCACACACATCAACGCATTCGGAAGCACATCCATATGTAATTGGTTGCATGCGGGCTGCGTGACGTACAAGGTGATCGGTTCAAGGCAAAACAAAGTGAGCAAGGATACAAAAAGACAAGTCAAATCGAGGCGGAGCAACGGCCACGACAAACGAGGATCCGTAGGCTAAAGGACAAGACACGAAAGACAAAAGGTAAGACAAGTAATGAAAAGAAAAGTGTTACTCAAGGTCAGCGAGTTTCGCAGGTGAACCGCGAAGTGCACATTTGGGATAGTGCTGTTGCCAACTAATTTTATCACAGTAACATGATCACAGTGGAGAAGCAGGGTATCGATCCCTGTACCTCTCGCATGCTAAGCGAGCGCTCTACCAAGAGGTACATCCCCATGACAACACCCTACGTGCTCTACCTCAAAACAAAGCCTGCACACGCGCCTACATACACCAAACGCGCACCCATCACTGCCACCACACACGCCGCGATCTCTACACACACTCCCCATCAACCACGGGGACCACCTTCACCCGTGGACAACAACCACCTTCCACACCCGCCGATTTCCACGGTATGAAGATACCGTCGAATTGTTTACGCGCCAAAACATTTTTTCTTCTTGACGGGGTCTCCTCCCAACGACCAAAACCAGAACCTTGGTGGTGGAACCCACAGAAGTGGTCGATGTACCGTCCGCTTCGAGCCAGAGAAGTGGGCGTGGTCGAACAGACAGCTCGCCCAAAGTCAGCCTCGCAAACTGAGCTTAGCCCCGCTCCGAAGCCACTATAGCTACAGGCTGCTCGGATACAGTTGGGAAATGCTTCTCTCGTTTCTGGTTTTGGTCGTTGGGAGGAAACCCCGTCAAGAAGAAAAAATGTTTTGGCGCGTAAACAATGCGACGGTATCTTGATACCGTGGAAATCGGCGGGTGTGGAAGGTGGTTGTTGTCCACGGGTGAAGGTGGTCCCCATAGTTGATGGGGAGTGCGTATTGAGCGCGCGGCGTGTGTGTGGTTATGTGTGGTGACAGTGGAGGGGTGCGCGTTTGGTTTATGTAGGCGTCTCTGCGTGTGATACATGATCTTTCATGTCCGAAGAAAACATTGGTGACCGACCAAGTGCGAGACGACCCAGTAATTGAAGTAACTTACGAAGGAGCTGCTGTATTAGCCCGACCAATTTTGCACACACTTAGAGATTTTTACAAGTCCAAACGCTCATGTTCAATATTGAATCCTAGATAACTAGTCGTTTTAACTCCGGATAACTCGGCCAACTTTTTCTCCCAGAATCTATTTGAGATGAATAAATATAAGTTTACGCAATCCATTGCTCAGAGATCGCAAATTGAGGAAAATATTTCCCCACTTGCAAAATTCATCGGGCTAATAAAGCAGCTCCTTCGTAAGTTACTTCAATTACTGGGTCGTCTTGCACTTGGTCGGTCACCGATGTTTTCTTCGGACATGAAAGATCATGTATCACACGTGCGTCCACAGTGATGCCCGCGTCTCCTTTTTACTGATTCGAATGGACTACATGTGACCCTTTCGAGAAGTGGCAGCACATCAATGTCCAAAATGTAAGTACCGATTTTCATTTTGACGTTTTCAAAGGCTCTTGACCACAGCATTTTGTGAACACACTGCTGACCATGATTTAAGAGAATCTCGTTTTGCTTTGGAAACAATTACTCCACGTTGTCCGCACCCTGTTTGTGACGATATCACGCCATAGATCTCTACATCGATATGACTTCCAACTGAGAAGATGATCAGGAACACTTAAGGCCTTGTTTGGCCGAGGATCGCATGCTGTTTCTTCTCGAATCAAATCTCACTTTCGATCGTCGTAAATTCGCTATAAGATGCTTGTTTGGATCGATCGATCCGGTAGCAATGCACGCCATTAGATTCAAACGAAGGTGGACTCGGAATCGGAGGTGGGACCCCAAAGTTAGCCTTTAGCACCTTCAAACCGCTGGTCGTTTCTTCTTGATAAAGGGTAAATAGCGTTATCTGGCTCGCTAAGACAATGCGTAACGACGCGCGCTGTTGAGCTTCCCCGTAGGTCCTCAAACGACTTGCCAGAGGAACACGTAACATTGTCGCCTCTCGGCCACCTCGTCTGGATCCAGCAACATTCCAAACGTGGGTTTTGGCCACATTTGGACCCACTACCCGCTTGCAATTTTTTGCAGCGGCTTTCCAACGCCTCGATCGTGACTAGTTACCACTGCAAGACAACCTACCTGCCAGTATCTTGCAGCGGCTGATCAACGCCGAACACGGGGCGTGTGGCTGTCTCTGGGTCGGCGATATTTTTGCCGACCATTAATACCAAACGTTCGCAGCTGTTGAAGATCGCCCTCGCACCGTCTTTTTTGCGGGTTGGCTGAAGCAACCACATCCATCGATTACGGTCTTGATAACCTTGCAGTCTGACTCTTCCCGATGTGGAAGTTTTTTCGGCCTGAAACGAGGTACTTCCCGATGTATTTCATGGCACCTTTACAAGACCGCCCCTACCTCTTCTGAATTCGTGGCTCGCATACCTCCATAATTTTTGGAAATGAAAGATGTTACAATCCCTGGCAACTTATTGGGCACAAAGTGCTCTCGAGAGTCGTATATGCATGTATCCCCTTTGCATGGACATCCCTCTATCGAGAGATACTTCATACAGAGCTTTTGCCTTTCCGGATCGGCAAAGCTGCCACTACTGCTGATGATACTGGGATGGTCGCTGCCTGGTGGTTGTTCTTTATCCTGCGTTGAGGGAACATTTGATGACTCCCCGTTTTTCGGCTTGTGGATGATTTCAGAGCTGCTTCCACCTGTAAGCTCGTAACACGCTGCACTACCCGGTCGTAAGATTCGTTATTGAACTGCAAACATTTTTCACGGCCGTCGCGGCCGCCACGTCTTCTCGCACCAGGCAGGCTCAAAAAAATTCGACTCGGCTCGTGGATGATTTCAGAGCTGCTTCCACTTGTAAGCTCGTAACACGCTGCACTACCCGGTCGTAAGCTTCGTTATTGAACTGAAAAATGTCTTCTCGCACCAGACAGGACCAAAAATGTTCGAAACTGTCATCAATCCAAGCTACCGGCTCCGGGACAGCCTCTGGTCCGGCCATTGACTTCGTCTTCCGTAACAAGAGTAGAAAACGCTTGGCACTGTCGACCAACCTGGCTACCATCGGTTGGTACATTTCGGTCACGAGCAATGAAAGAACGTACAATGCAGCCAATAGCTCTGCAATCATCGCGGCTTTAGGCGGTCGAAATAGCTTGTTCTTCGCCGAAACGTCCGTCATATCGTGATTACGTCGGAATTCACGTTCTTCATCCACGTCCATGGGCGATAAATGAATTGGAAGAAAGCCCTTGAAATTCAAAGTCCCAACCACAACATTCTCGAGCAGCACCAGGGTGTGGCAAATCATCATATGCCTTCGCCTTCGACTGCATAGTCTCAGCGAACAATTGTGAATCCAAAGAGGAGTACTTCCATTGACCAGGATCCCGTCCGCCACCACTTCCAGTAGACACAGCTTAACCCCTTTAAACGCCGACTTGGTCTCGGGTCCTGCAGCTGCCACGAGTACAGTATAATTTCTTTCTTCAAGGTTAGCTTGGCGAAGTGCGATGAGTTGGTCAATATCGCGAACCATAGCTGGGTCGTCATCGATCCATTGGCGAAGTACTTCGATTCGTGCCTCGTCGCGCGCACTCCTGCTTCTCTTCTCATCCTCGCTTGAAGCGAGTCGACTGTACTGCTTCGTCTTGTCCCAAATCGATTCCACTTGTGTCTTCTTCCGACTCGTAAATCCCCTCCATCCGCTCAACGTAGGTGCTCTTGTTGCTTCGCCGCTCTGTCTCGTCGGTTGCTTGCGCTGCAAATAGTGAGCTCGGAACGATGACTCCTTGTGGAGCGCGGCGGTTTCCCTCGTGGTAAAAATATTGTTTTAAATATACCCGCAAATACTCCACATGTGTATCTCAAATTGAACACTGGAACGACTTGCTGCTCATCGAGTGCTGACAAATACATCTTCCGGAGGATGGTGGCCGAACTCCTGCGAGCCGTTTGCCTAATCCGGTTTAAGTGGTCATGGACATCCTTGTTAATTGCCCGTATTTCGCCCACCATAACGTCAGCAACGCCACGTCGACTGCAGGGGTTACGCGTAGGTCTCAAGCGCCAAACCCTGCTGCTCTTCTTCTCCATAGAGTGTTTCTCTTGTTACACCAGCGAATGTCACTTGCAGAACTCCAGTATAGATTAAATTCTTCCACGTGTAACCCACAACCATGCCGTAGTCCAGATCTTTGCCAGTTCTTGCGGCACTCGAGCCACGAAAAGTGCGCAACCGACATAGGTGCCAAGTCCGCTCTGTGCCTCCCCCTCTTTGACTGCACGTAACTCCACTTCAGTGGACTTCCGTTTAGTTGCGAATGACCCACCAGCTCTCCATCTCTCGCTCGCCACACGCTATACGTCGTACCGCCCCTGCCGCACCTCGGACATAGTCTTGCAGTACGTATATGCCACCGTATTGAGGAAGTCAGGCTTGAACAGGGAATACAGTGTCGTTGCGGTCATGATTGCCGAGGGGTTGTAGGATGGAATCGTTCGAAAAGCCGGCGCAAAGGGTCGGGTGACTTGAGGTTATCGAGAGCAGAGTAAAAGAGAAGGGAGGTCGACTGAGCTCCCAGCCTTTCTCATTCAACTAAAATTTGCCTAAATTTCTAGTAACCTTCCCGTGATCCAAAAACAGATGCTTTTTCCGACTGCAACATCTTCGACATATTGTCCGTGGAAGCCGAACACGTCATGTATTAACCTAAGACGTTGGTTGACAGCAACCTCTCAAAGATGTTGCTTGTCCTCTGTTGATTGACATGAGCGAAGCCAAGTATCTTGTGTGGGACTCGATGCGAACCGGGAGATGAAGGCGAAGTACCATCCACGGAAAATTGTCTTGTGTGTTCTACCTGGAGGTTTGGCCCTGTTTGCCAATACGAGGGACTGATGTTATTGAGACCGAAAGACATTTCTATCATATACGAACATATAAGCGGAAATTTATAGACCGATACTGTTCAGCAGAGAAATGCACCGGTTTTGAGTTTTGATTAAATTACGACCGCCCTTGATTGTCCACGCTATTGTTTTCTACAAGTATGAACTCTGGACAAAGCGCTTTGGACCGAAGTCCACCCAGGTCCCATCCGGACCGGTCCGGTTTGACACAGAACACAAACAGATTGATCATACCGGTTCAACATCGAACAGGCATATAATCGTCACGATGCAACAAATCAAAACATAAAGAATGTTCACTAGTTGAAGTTATCAAGAACCAACTACAACTAATATTCCTATTCTCGGTCGTGGACCACTCCCCATTGCTAGACACCAATTGCCTTGTATAAATAGCGCATGTGCAGATAGGACTGCACCTCGTAGAGGCTGTCAGCCGAAGGCATGTCTGCAAGTGGCAGTTCCAGCACAACCAGGCACCAGACGTCACACGAGCTGATGTCTCTCTGAGTGCACCAGTCGATTTCCATGTAGATGACCTTGTCATTTAAGCCCACCAAAGGCTCAATGACACACTGCACACTTGACATCAATGCAGCGAGATTTCTCTTCGGCTGTAGTGGGTCAAACAAATAGCACACATGTGTGCGCTTGTCGAGCACATACGCCTCCAGTGATAGTCCGGACATATCTCTGCAATGGTCCGATCGTTGCAACGATCCATGGCTCCCAAACCAGCCGCCATCTACTTTTCACGGTCAGCCCCGCGAAATCATTGTAACATGGGTTAACCACGCCTACGTTTGACTACTTCTGCTTCAGTGCCAGCATCGCCGATATAATCGGGAGCTGTGAAGCCACAGATTCTCGCGGAACTCCACCAACGAGCAACCGAGAGGCCATTCGGGACCTAGCCGAACTTCGGCCAGTTGCATCCTTTTACCGCATCCTTGTACGCTTGCTGCATTGACCGAAAACAAAAAGAAACAGTAAACATGGTTTAGTCTGGTTGCGCATTCATGAGTTGAAGCACTTACCTTTGTATAGTCGCACGCGTGGGTAAACGGCACCACCACGGCCTTGATCGGCCACTCAACACCATCAATCCAGTCCAGCGTGAACTGCACAAGCTGGGATCTGTTACGCGCGTCCAGCACACTAGCCAATTCCTCTAGCTGGTCAAGCGTATCGGGACCGTAGTCATTCCAGTTCGCGATTAGGTTAAAATATCAGTGGCTTTAATAGCTGTGATTGCTTTGTGAATCTTGTCCAGCTGAGGAATTCAAGTGATGTTTGGTACTTTTTGGCCAACATTGTACGGCCAGACAGACAGACTTCCTTGGACTTCAACGTCACCCACACCTAAAGCATCAATCATTGCTTTTGCGATATCCATACGGTAAGCGCCGTCTAGAAGGACAGCTACATCATCCAGACAAGCCTTCCGTGTTTTCTTGTCATCCCTTATCTTCACGGCCAGTTCACGCGCCTCTCGGAGTTCCTTTCTTCCAGCAAGCCGTCGTTTCTCACGTTTGAGGGGCCTTAAGCACGCGGAGGATGCGGGAATGAAATTGGTGGTGTTTTGGAGCCATTTTCGGGTGGTTTGGTGTGATTTCGGTATCTTCTGGGGTCAATGCGGAATCCCTTGACGTTGAAGGCTGTGTGGATTTAATATCCTCGTCATCTAGTGGTTCACAGGCCTCAACACATTGATCTTCCTGTACGTAATGCTGTTCACCACTACCACCTTGTACTGGCGCAGCTCGTTTATCTTCCAAACCATCGCGACCACCTTGTGCTGGAGGCGTGTTCGCAGTAGTCAGAGACGGATTGATGAATGAAATCTGGGGAGCCCGGTCGAGCTCGTGGACGATTTTTGCGAGAGCACTGTCAGAGTGTTGTTGGTTGTCGACTCCGTCACGAACCGTGGCACATCACCGCCGTGAAGTGCGTCGTAAAATCCTGACCCTCACTCGAAACCGACCCGGAACGTTGGTGTCGACTGCAGTACCATCCTGTCTAGGTTCTTCTCCGCAAGCGCATTGGTCTTGATGTACTTATCCGTCGAACACGCCAGGACTTCCTTGCGAAGAGCTGGGCATCTAGCTCTTGAGAAAGCCCCCCACACATACACTTCAACGTTACCCTCATCAATATAGTTCTTTGGTTCGTGCATGAGCCACCGAGTCGAAAATGTACGAAGCGGCGGGATTACGGTTTCGTAATTGCTCTTGATGCGAAAGACCATAACGTGTCTGTAACGCAGAAGGCAAGTTTGCATGAAGAAGCAGTCACAGGAAGCTGCCTGTAATACATAAACCTCATTCGAATAGAAAACATATTTGAAATAAGACACGAACCACACCGGGTGGCCACCGGAAGGCCACATAAAATGTAAAATCACTGCTTTCGTACCGAAGTATCTACCACGTGCGAACTCCCCGTGCCCGAACGTGTAAGCGTTGCTTTTCGAGGCACGCTGAGATCGATATCATAGTCCGCCTTGGGTCCGAATGCAAACGCATGCTGTTCCGCTACCAAAATGAACGCGTACTCGCTGATCTGCATACCGAGGGCTGCATGCTCTGGATCTTCACCCAAGTCGGGACGACTTCCAACTTCATGGTACTGAGCAATGTACTCATCTTCAGCAAGCGGCTGTAGCGTAATCAATGTCGAAATAGTCTCATCCAAAGTGAAGTGCGGCTCCAACACTTGCTTGGTCTTCTCCTCCAGTCGGTTGTTTGTATTGTTGCCCCGGAGTTGAGCGATGTTGCACATCTTGTAGGAAACTCACTCTTCTGGCGGGTTGTCCCAATTGATTAAGAAGAACTTGTATATCGGGTGCTCAGCATCTCCACCTAGCGTGTCGAGAAGACCATCTTTCGCGTCTTGGTACTCCTCACGGCAGCTCTCACTAAGCAACTTTGTGTTTGAGCACCTTCGGCACCTTCGGCACCTTCGCGCACCTTAGGGCACCTTCTGGTCTGAAGTTGCGCACGTTCAGGCCCCTTTGGGCACTTTTGCTTGAGCACCTTTCACCAACTTCAAGCACCTTCAAATAAAGCTACTCGGCTTTACTCGAATAGTAGCTTGACGGGTAACCATACTGTACCAACGTTACCTTAATATTTATCAAATGACTCACATTCCCATCAGTATGCATTCGCGTCAACACCGACATTTTAGGTAACTTTTGTAAGCTCACTGAAATAATACGTATAAAACAACACCGGCGACGCTGGTCTGATGCTGTGATGTCTACACAGTGAAGACATTTTTCAGGGAAGATGAAAAGAGTTCTAGTTCGCTGCGCTACTTCTAGCTCTTCAGGAAGCCACATTCACGTATATTGGAGATAATATGATCTGTGCTCTAAAGAACAAGAGAACAACACCGGCGACGCTGGTCTGATGCTGTGATGTCTACACAGTGAAGACATTTTTCAGGGGAAGATGAAAAGAGTTCTAGTTCGCTGCGCTACTTCTAGCTCTTCGGGAAGCCACATTCACGTATATTGGAGATAACATGATCTGTGCTCTAAAGAACAAATGAAGACACCTTCACGTACATTGGAAATAACCTGATCTATGCTCTAAAGCACAAACGCTACGCACTGTTGCTTTGAAAAATCGGTCGAATTACTTGTTGATAGCTTGAATCGCTGGTCGTTAGATAAAAGTTGGATCAGTGGCGTCTTGTTTCTGATCACAAGCACACAGAACCTGCCACCTGATGCAAAGGCATCGACGTCTTCTCGGCTCGCCCTCCTTATTTGTTTGAACTTCAGGTCACCAGAGACGTGGCTGCTGTAGACTTCAGTTAAGCACAGGACACTCCAGCTCACCTGGACAGTCTGCTGTGGATGCAGTAGGGCCTCTTCATTGAACAGATTATCATGTGAAAGGAAAGTGTTGCCGTTATCGCTGGCCGCTCTGAAATCGTCGCGGACAGTGATTTGCTGGTGTAAACCCAGTTCGGTAGACTCCAAATCATCTTGAGAAGTATTCGACTCGCTGTTTTCTTGGCACGCGCGTGCCACGCCTGCAATAAAGAAACGTCAATGTTTTCCACGTATTCCCTTCCACTTTCTCGTTTTCGAAGCTCATTGGGGTAAGGCTTACATTCTGCAGAAGCCAGTGTTCCAACGATCGCATGCAAACAGCCCCCGTTTAGCAAGAGACACAACATACTTAGCACACAGCAATCGGCGAAAAGATCGGAGAGAATGAAAGTGGCATAAGCAAATTTGATCAACACATTCAAAAGCTAGATGACCGGTAGATTGCGTTGTCATCAGCCTCCAACACGGTGGGAACACGCTGCTGAGACCGGAAGAGGGTAATCAAATTATGTGCCAATATTGTTTTATTTTGTGTGGGTCCGGTGTTCGTAAAGGCCAGTGTAGCGGCTGTTTCCTGCAACAAGACGACAAGATAAATTTCGGGAGTAAGGAAAAGTATTCTCCGTGGTGTGGTGCACGTGAATTCTTAATTTCAATACACGTAAAGTTGAAACGAGTGGCATTCGTCGTTCGTCCCCCTCGAGAAGAAGCGCGAAAAGCGGCGCGGATCGCAGAAGCTCGTTGGGCACCTGGGACTCGGCACGATGGTACGTGACCTCACCCCTCGCTTACGCGCATCTTTTTAAGCTGGATTCATGCTAACTGTCTCTGATTTTCATAAATAAAAAGCCGGATCTCTCGCCATTCCCGGTCGCGACAAGAAGGACGTGCCACCGAGGCTTCTGGCGCAGTCGACCCTTCCAGACGCGGATCCACTGATCAACGAGCACAGTGCTGCAGCTGAGGAGAAGCGACGCGCGGAACACATAGCGCGACGAGGGAAATAATCGCTCGTCGTCGCCAGCGCGTGGCAGATATCCGATCGGGAAGGAACCTCCCTTCGTCTCCTACCCCATACCAAGTGGTTTTTGAGGCATTGCGTGCGCAGGGTATCGCAGGGAGGAAAGAAGGTTGTGGAAGGGCAGTTGGCGTCACTGGGCCGAACCATGCGCACGCGGGCGTCGGACGCAAAGCTGAAAAACGTTAAAGAAGCCGAGAAAAGAATAAAGGAGGTGAGACTCGCTTGGTGAGGTCATGGGACAATTGAATGCTGAAGACAGAGAAGGCGATCCGTCGGATTCCGGTGATTCGGACTACGAGGACGCAGGTGCTGGTGTGCTGTTATATCTGGACTTGTCGTTCAGCGTGATAACAGTGTTGCGAGCGAAGACGTCGATGGCAGTGACGATGAGGCAGAGATCGAGGTGAGGAGCTCCAGTGACAAGGACTCACAGTTGAGGGAGCAGCCATGAAAAAGCTGCGCCTGGTGTCTCGCAGAAACGAAACAGGAAGGGACATCGGAAATCACCACGGAAAGCAGCGCGCACACCGACGACACCATTGCCGTGTGGCGAAAGTGATGCTGAAGATGTTGCGTTTGTGGAAGGTTTCCTGTCACTGGCCAGCTTGAGAAGACTTTGACCGAGCCTTCGATTATTTCAAAGCGGCGACGTACCAGCAATTTTAAGCTGGACGTTACAAGTCGCTAAAAGCAAATGCGCGAAGCGGTAGGGCGAGAAATCACGGCCTCAGGGGAAGCTACATTGGTTGTGGAGTCTCACAAGAGCGCGCAATATATTCCCGAGACCTGGGGCTAGTGCTGCAAGACTCTTCGTTGTACTCACGGACGAACCGAAGCTCGGGAAAACGCAAACATCGCTTGGTCCGGACGACCAAGTGTACGGCCAAGATAAATGCTCGCGTCGTGGCTGGCAATTCGGAGTGGGACGTCGCTATAAATGCGTCTGGGTATCACAAGCATCCTGTCACGAAGCACTAGTTGTTCAACTACGCAGTGAATCGAACGATCACGGATGAAGAACTTTCGCGTGATGTCCAAGAGATGCATAAAGAGGGTATGCACGCGAAAGGAATTCTTGCGTATCTACGTGAGTAGGCTGGTGAATTTGTGTGTCTTTTCGGTTTGGATTCTGGTGTACTAACTAATAAATGCTTGTGTATCTTTACGTACATGTAGGCAAGCTTGTGGCACGGCCTGACGCCCACCACATGATTCAAAGATAAAAAGGAGCAGAGGACTGGACAGACTGATGCCGAGCGTGCTCGTGCAATTCTAGACGAGCTCAGTGCGGAAACACCGAGAACGTGGCGGAGAATGTCGAGCGAGTTGTCACATTTCAAAGTGCTCGCATGAAGCGCTTGTTTTGCGCTTATCTGGAGGTGGTTCTGGTCGAAGCACCACACCACACCAATACGAATCGGTACAAGCTCTTCCGTTTCGCAGTTCATGACGTATTCGAAAAGGCATGTGTAGGCGTGCATTCATCGGTATATTATATATTTGTATTACATTCCCATTAGGGCCAATATAGTTTTCATTGTTTGCTCGAGAGCTAGGAGAAGGCTAACCTGCGTCTGGCTGCGAAGAGTTGTCAAAAACACAATCCAGCATGGGCCGGTATTTGTGTGTTGGTTACGGATAAAGCGATGCGTGTGAAGGCAGTGCTACCAGAAACTTTTCCTCAAGATCGCCAACTTTTGTGTCAATGGCACGTCATTACCTGGTTGAAGAAGCAAGCTACGCGTTTGGCAGCACCACACAAGAAAGAGGTGAAAGGTCTGATGAAGGCTCTCGTTTAGCCGTGATGCGCACTCGTTAAAGCAACATGGGTTTGAACACCTTTGGGTACCTTCAGCAACTTTCAGCACATTCACAAAAATTACCTTAACAAAAATTGCAAGTTAACATTTGTTTGAACCGCGGTTCACCTCCCAGAGCGCAATCTATAAACCGCTACCCATTCCCCTATTACGACTTGAGCCCCAGGCCTTTAAAGTTTGCACAACGCGCGAAGATTGGCGGCCAGTTTTGCGGCGAGTTTGTGCGCATCGATGGAACGTGCTGCTTGCCACGTACATATGCCTCTAGACGTGTTGCTGCTCGAGCCGTATAACAGAGACGTCAAAGCGCCAACGGAAGGACAAAGGGTGTAAGAGAGGAGGCGAGAGCGTAAAAGATGTTATCTGGTTCGTGTTGTTATTTATGGCATTACATGTACGTGACGGCTATGCGTAGAACGGGACGACAACGAGGAAAATCCGCCCGATTCAGACAGCGACATTCCGAACTCTAATGTGATTGCAACAAATTGTAACAGTAAGCAAGAAGAAGCTACCGAGTACAACCAATCAATCGGACCTCGCTGATGCAGTTACGTCTACACTGCCGCCAACACAACTTCGTCCGACTTCAAATTTTATCTATACTCTCTTATACAAGACCAATTGACTGAAACAACCTGTGACAGCAACCGAAAAGAGGCAGTCTCGTACATCCAATCACTCCAACTTCGCTGACGAAGCTGCCTATACACAGTCGCCAAAGATTTTTGGTACGCCATCAATTTGTTTTGAACATATCATCCGTGTTTGACTGTTTGTCAGCTGTTTGAAATTCGTCTCAATTACAGAAAATTGTTTCCCGAAATTCGCACCATGGTGCTACCCCTGGAATGCTTGGAATTCGACACTTGTCAGGACTTTGATTTGTACTGTAAACAGTACCAGCAAGATAATTTAACATATTATCGGTGCCGTGACGCATCGACCAGAGACTGGTACAACAAGATTCACAACATCAACAAAATTCCGAAAAAATCAGTATGCTTTCAAGAAATATTCGCGCAAACTGGGATGCCGCCAGAAATCAAGAGGGACAGGCAAGTTGCGCGCAATGACCGATTTCACGGATGTATTGCTGTATTTTGAGCTTCTATCCAGTCGTCGTCCTATTGTGAAGACAGACTTGTGGTGAATATCTCGAAAGAAGTGAGTTTAGTCATGTCTTATTCATACCGTTTGCTTACAGCGAGTATCTATTACAGAAAACATGCCATTGCCACAACCCGAATAATGGCCTGTATGCTGCTCTCCTAAACCTCAACGAGATCATTGACGACAAACTTCTAATGACACTGGACGCGTTTACGGAAACAAATACTTACATAAAGCAAATTTCCTATTTTTGTTGCGGACGGCGGGTACGTATTGAATTCGTCCAAAATTGTAATGATGAACTATTTTTCTATCGTTTTGTTGTCTACTAGATATGCCATTTACGTCTCAGCAAATTCGAAATTTGATTAACTTTCGTCTCGGTGCATCAACGAATGAGGATCGTTTGAAGGATCTCATTACCGACTTTGTTGGAGACAAAGGGAATCGCTGCCTTCTTACTCAAGATGATTGGAATCTTACATCTGGCATTATCGTCCAAGGTGTTGCCCAAAAGGAAGTTTTCAAGCGCTGGGGTGACAATCTCGTACTGGATTGGACTCACAACTCAAACAATCTGGGCTACTACCTCGGTTAGTGTTCAAGTTGCGTAACTTCTGCTCCCGCGTGGTGTTAACATGTTCGTGTTTGTATTTTTAGGGAGCTTGATTGTAACAGCAGTGGGGTATCTGTGCTTGACTTCTTGTGCATGAACCTGTGAAAAGAAGACACTCCTAGAAGTGCTCGAGTACTTCAATACTAACGATCCGTCGTGGAGTAGGGTGGAGTCTCTCGTCATAGATAAGGACGTTGCAGAGATGGCTGCTTTAAAAACCAGTATTCCCGATGCAGAAGTACGTATCATTCCATGCTGTCGATTGATCATTATAAGGACATTTTGTGCACTGAGATCAATGAATGGAAGGGAAGCGATCAAGTCTACGACACCGAGGTGGGCAACCGAAGTCCACCGCCAGTCGTGGTAGAATGCGAAGGGACTGGCGCGAGACAGATCCTGGTCTTGACACGCGTCTTCTCGGACAACGTGTACGACTGGCACACCGCACGTCACGATGTATATGGTGACAAGTTTACAACGGCGAGGTCGATGGACATCAAGGGCGAGGAAGAGGAAGCGTTAAACACCCAAAATCTAATAGGACAAAATCAGTGTTCTGTACGATGATGAATAAAAGACTGCTTTCCGATTAGAACAGGCCGCCTAAAACCGGCGTTTGTCCTCTCTATAACTCAGACGCCGGTTTTAAAGGCTGGGAAATGCCAGAATAAAATACCTTGCTAAATGTATTGCGTCCTTCATTCACCCTTCATTGTAGAGATGACTCCGCGCTCAACGCTGTTCCAAAAGTCGCACCAAGATGCGTACGGTCTAGACATCACCTCTCGGAATGCCCAGGGCGAAGTATCGTCGGTTAGATGTCGCTTCTGTGTGCTCTTCGGCAGGGAGGAACGCAAAGAGGACACCAGCAAACGCAAACGCACCAGCAAGATCAAGATGTTCAAGGGACCATTTCGGGCAGAGTACTGCAGGGACCACATGGCGTCGCAGCATCCGCAGCGCCGGCGCTCGTACCAGAAGGTGACTGCAAGCGAGAAAGCAGCGTACTTCTCAGTGAAGAAGCAACGAATTGGCAGCATGGGAATCCACGTTACCACATGCAAGGACATGCTAGCGTTCGCAGTATCTGCACGAATCATAGAGGGAATTCTCGAAGGGCTGTTTGCTCGCGCACAGGAGGGAGGCGACAGCGACATATTGGAACTCAGCATGGGCGCCGACGAGGTGACATTTGCGGTAGGAGATACAAACGCCGCCTCCACGGTGATCAGGATGGAGCAGGAGCGCAAAGGTCGTTTTGATCCAGGCGCCATGAATTGCGTGGTGCAGAACAGTACGACATCACAGCTTTTTGCTAACCAAGGAGATGGCACCTACAAAGCCACCTTCACGAACGCCCTTTGCTTTGAGCTCGTGATTGATCATCTCGCTATCGGGATGTCATTTAGTCAAGACGCCCGAGCGATTGACTCCGTGCGGACTCGCACGAGTAATGCCAACCTTATCGAAGTCAACGACTATCTAGTAGGAGGATTCGTGCGCATTGTAGGTGGTGCCAACCTTCAAAAGATCGCCGATCTCTTGGCGAGTCCTTCAGTGTCGGCTTTCGCGCTAGCCAGTGATGGTAGCACGCGTCGGCATCAGTCGTTTTTGGATATGTGGATTCGTATTTGCAACCTAGGCACGCTGCACAACCTCCACCTCGTTGCGCTTCCCATGTTTGAGCGCCACAGTGCGAACAACATGTTTGGACTCATCGCCAAAATTCTGGACGCGCTGTTTCCTTTCTGGAGAGACAAGTTAATAGTAGCGAGCTCCGACGGTGAGAACTCGATTACCGGGAGGCACTCCGGGGTCGTCACGCGGTTAGAAGCAGCAGCGACGAATAAGGTAAGGTGACACCTATCGAAAGACTAATATTTGCGTTGAGCTAAAGCAAATTGTTTGTGCGGAGTATATCTATATTGCGAGTGTGGTGTGTGCCGCACCAAATCGACCTCGTTATTAAAAAACGACGAGCGTAGTGGATGAAGGCGAGTTGTCGAAGTCGGTGTACGCGTTGTCGGTATGGCTGCGGAGCGAAGAGCTTTTGATCATACAAATGGGAAAGAGATGCCCCAAGAAAACGCAGCGCTGGCTGCAGTTGGGCAAAATACTGAAGTTCTACATCACAAACCGAGTGCATATCCTGAAGCACTGCAAACACAAGCTCACTCTACAAGCTCCATCTTGTGTCTGGTGGGTACTCACCCTGGCGATTCACCCAGCCATCGAGCTGGTCAACGTCACCATTGTCACGGTTCGACGCCGTTCGCTCCTTCTCTCCCAGTAACGTACCGAAGTGGCGACTATGATTGCCAAGATCACCAACATGTTTGGACTGAACCAATCATCCATTAAAGATCAAAAATATGGGAACATGCTGGGAGTCCAAGACCAATCACAGACTCACCTGCAGACCATAATCGAAGAAAGCAGCCCAAGCTCACACAACCTTTTTGTAGTCTCCCAGAGCTGCTGTATCCGGATCCCTCCCGTCTCCTCTCGTCAGCTGATCAGTTCGCCCTAGAACTCGCTCCACAGGTCGTGGTGCCCAGAACGCCGGGAAATCCATCCATCTGCTTCGATAACGGCACTTGGATGGCTACGACGGAGAATATCATCAAGCATATCGAAGACCAGGGAACAGCAGCAAATACAATTATGCTCGGAATGCAACATCTGCAGCGAGCCAAGGTTCTGAAAGATGTCGCGCAATTCGCGGTCGGCCTCGTCACAGGATTGGAACGTGTGCAAGCTGAACGAGACCAGGACAACAAACCGGCGTATACGTCTTATACGCCAGTTATACCAGCAGAGATAAGCACGGGTGAATTCATTAAGAAGGTGCTCGACAAGTTTCGCGTCCACCTCAGCATGTCTTGGTCGGACAAGGACATCGAGCAAGTCGAACACGACCACATCAACCTCCTGAAAGCCTTCCGTGATGACTCCGCCGTAGCAGACGTGATTAACATCCACGACCACAAGACTTCGTTCAACTCGGGGTAGAACGCTTTGACCGGGCGGTTCCCTCACTTGAGGAGCTTCTGTGGCGGACTAGCGTGTGTGTTCGCCAACACTATCTCCGTTGAGTCGGACTTTTCCTTCTAAAATGGGAGAATAACGACTTTCGCACGGGTTTAACGAACCTCTCGCTTGAGGGGATCTTCCAAGCAAAGCAGTACGAATACCTTACACACATAGCAAATGAATAGATCGTGGCACAGCAGCCTAGAAGCTTGTGCTCCCAAGCGCCGGTTTAAAGAAATTGGAAACGCCGGAATAAGCTTTAATCCGGTCAAACCGGCGCGCGCCGGATTTTAGGCAGCATGGATTAGAGTCCGATTTTCTAAGATTCACCGCTTATAATATTTAGAAGACCGGAATCTTATCAGGCATATCCTTTAGAATAAGAAAATACACATTTATATCCAGTTTTATTTCCAGAGTATAATGTCCTGTAGAAACTAATAAATTACCTACGTGTTACCTGATTCGTCCACCTCAGCTAAGAGCATTCCCACTCGTTCTGACAGAACTTAAGTAAATCTAAGAGGAAATCCGCGCGACAAAAACCGTGTAGATTTTTGTCAGCGAGCGTTCTCACACCCGTCCAGATATGGTTTTGGTCCAACATTTTCGACCAAACATAGTCGTCATTTGGTGTACTTTGGGGAGGGCAATGAGCGGTGAACGGGGTCTCTCGGAAATGCTTTCGATGATGACGCAGGATCTGAATGTGCTCTTCTCGACAATGAGGATAAGGACGAGGAGATATTCGCGACGCAGTTGACGTTTCCTGCTAAACGAGTACCCAGAAACTGCCCCGTAGCTCCAGGCTGGTCCACAGTCAGGAGACAACGTGTGAAATGAACACGCAGCTGCCCTCATAAAAGCTAATGCCGCTTGTAACCTCCGCCTCCGTAACTGCACTTCTGATCGTGGTCGAGATGTCGAGACGTCCGGTACGTCGTGCAAACGACCAGTCTTGGTGAGATGCACGTCGGATGCACGCAAATTGAAGTCGTAGGTGCTGGGTCGTCGGGAAGCGCGTCATGTCCGTAGGCATACCCATCGGCTTCTAGACCTGGCATGAGAAACGTGTAGATTTTACAGCTGGGCATTTATCGACGGTGCTGTAGTCTAACTTTTGCGGTGCTTAAGTCCTGATTTGGCTTGGGTGCTCGATGCCAATTTTACGGTGCTGGAGTCCGATTTTTTGGTGTTCCGGACCGTCCCTCCCTCCAAAACCTAGCAAATACATCTTGGTAATGTTTGAGTCCCCTCTTATACCGTAATGGACGTGGTTCTTAGCTTTGCTCGTAGGTATAGTTCTTTGCTTTGCTTTGCTTGCAGTGGGGCGAGTCTTAAAATGTGTTTGCAACACAGTATAAGGTAGCCATCTGTTGATGGACATCTAGTGTTAGTCAAATAAGAGACCGGGGTGCAAACAAACACCTTTTGGGGTGAAAAACCGAGATGGGGTCCCAGCAAAACCAAACAGGGCTTCGGCAAAATATAATCGGCGTTTTGGGGTGTCAACAAAACGATTTGGGGCTCCAGGAAAATAGATTTGTAGGATCAGCAAAACAGATTTGCAAACAAAGGACCGGTTGTGTATTGTGAATTCCGGCTAAATTTGCCGAATAAGGTCTATTGCGTTGGGTCGACAAAGATCAACCCGATACAAAATCGAAGTCAAATCACTTGTTTTGGTTGTTCAGTTAAGTACGACGCCGACTACGGCCTGTCTATCGGCCCCGATAGTAAAGCCAAGTGAACGATTCGCCGCTTCACCTAGCAAATGTGTGGTGTAGTGCGTTGGAAAAGATGGATGGAATGCGAGAATAAGTCACCTTCGGGAGACCTTCAGGGCACATGACAAAGTGTACCGACGAGTGGAGTCGTACTGGTCTGGAGTACCAAGATATTGCTGAAGAGTGATGGTCGACAATCGACGTTCGTACTTAACGTCAAACGTCAACGAACGCATCACGTGGAGCGTAAACAAGATTGTGGCGCTGGACAAGCACGCAAGGAAGGAAGCTAGTCATCAGATGCTGTGTGGACAAAAGATGATTCGAAGATTGCACGAAGTGGGTGTGGTCATCACGGGGTGTAGGAAGATTGTAGGTCAGTCACGAATTAGCAACCAAGAGTTCAACGCAAATCAACCTTAAGTGTTTCCGTCGTCTGCTTATGTGAAGTTCTATACGTTCTTCAGTAGATCGAGGGAGACTCGCCGTGGTCTCAACCCCCCAACCCGTGTCTGACAGGAAGGCTCGTTAAACTCAAGTCCCACGAGGGCAGGTATAGCAACAAAGTCCCGCAAGGGCAGGAATAGCAACTCGTCGGCAACGACAATCAAGGAATAGCTGCTCGTCGACCAATGCGACAAAGGAATAGCAGCGCGTCGACCCCGACAGCCAAGGCAAAGCAAAGCAGCCCTCTACGGAGAAGAAGTCACGTTTATTAGAGAGACGCTTCGTCTTACAAGACTCGACGCTCGCGTGAAGGTTTCCACGCAGACGTCACCCCGCATACAACACCCGTCCAACTAAATCACGTTGTTCAAGACCCCGGGAATTCATACGAGATGCGTGGTCGCACTCGCAGCACTTCGTATGTGGAATACTTAGTGACGAGGTGAACAAGAGTTCCCGAGTTCCAACTAAAAGTCAAAATTAAAAAAACGAAGTGCGTAGTTCAAGAGAAAATCAATTAAATGATTGTTGTTTAAGTGTTGTAGTAAGGGGAAAGCACCTCGAGCGATAAAACCCCATTATCTTCTCTTGACTTTACTGGCCGCAGCCATAGAAGGAAGCTGCGCGCATGCACGAGAAGTTCTTAGAAACCCACAGGTCTCGCTCGCAAGAACTCTCTTTCTTCTCCCTCATAGTCAAAGCTACATGGTCAAAAGACCTCAACCACCACTCTCGGACATTCAAAAGCATGATCTACATTCACTCATAAAAGCAACCCAAGTGACTACATGCAATTCGTCCATGCCTTAATGCCTCGCAAGCATGTCCGGCCTCACATAAGAACTAGGTCGCCGTAACATACCTATGCATTCTCCATGTCGACATCCGACTCTACCTCAGACTCCATGACAGTTGCCGCAACAACTTCCAACTCATCTTCATGATCTAATGCCTCCCGAACATCTTCCAAATTGAGCTGGTCTCGCAGACGCTCAAACACGCACGGGCCCAAAGCTTTCGTGAAAATGTCAGCAATATTCTTCGTTGTAGGCACATAATCCATTTCAAGGCGAACACGGTCCACCCATTCGGCGATTGAACGCGTCTTCTTCGCCAAGTGCTTTTGTTCCCGCGAATTTCCGTTATTTTCCACCTCCTTGATGGTGCTTTGGTTGTCACGATAAAGGGTTGCCGCCATTTGCTGTTTGCTGTTTGATGTCTAGATCTTTCAGCAATAATTGCGCCCATCTAATCTCCTTCGTGCATTTATGCGCAGCTATTAATTCAGCAGCACACGTATCATCAGCAACACTACCTTGCTTTTTGCTCTTCCAATGCCACACATTGCCATTAAGACGAAGGGCCCAGCCACTCACAGATCGACTCGTCTCCGGGCATCCTGCATGGTCGGCATCCGCAAATGCATCGAGTTTCACACCATCTTCTCCGATTTCCTCGTAGCGGTAGACCAGTCCAACGTGTTTTGTATCACGCAGATACCGCATAACACGTTGTGCTTGGCGTAAATTCTCCTTAGTGTACGCACTACCATACCTTCCCAACGTTCGCACTGCATTAGACAAGTACAGTGGACGAGGTACTGAAGTGAGCCAACCATCTCTCGAAATGGCAAGTCAGGATCGTTAATCAACTTCGGATCTGTTTTCACACGAAACGTTGGCTCATTGTGCATTTGAGGTGACCGAACTGACTTAGCCTTAGCTAATCCAAACTTCTTCAGCATACGCTCAATATACGCCGACTGCGAAATGCACAAAAGCTTGCCAGGCACATAGTTAATTTCCATACCCAGCAAGTGCTTCACACGACCCAAGTCTTTCAACTTGAACTTCTTGCCAAGAGCTTGCAGCACCTTTTCAGTATCTCTCGGATCTGCAGCAATTATAATATCATCGACGCACACCGTTAGAAAAACCTTGTTGTGATTTCCCTCTTTTCAGTATACCCCAGCGTCAAATACGCACTGCTTGAACCCGATTTCAATCAAATGCTTGTGCAAGGTGTTATTCCAAATCCGGGAAGCTTGTTTCAAGCCATATAAGCCTTGAAACTCTTCCACTACCATCGTCGTAGCCCTCGGGCTGCTCCATATAAATGTCAACACTCTGCAGTACACCGTTCAGAAACGCGGTCACAAAATCTACATGTCGACATTCCAATCCCAGCAGTAGTGCTAGAAGTAGAATCAACAGCACTGATTCGATCCGCACGACAGGAGAGTACGTTTCCAGGTAATCTAGTCCATACTTCTGTCGAAATCCCTTGATTGCAAGTCTTGCTTTATGCCGTTCTATCACCCTCGCTCATTTCGTTTTAAAACTAACACCCACAGTGACAACAAAATATTCACGAGCTTATTGCGGGTTGATTTTGGTCTTGGAACCAACACCCACGTCTCATTTTGCATCAATGACGCGTACTCGACATCCATTGCTCGTTTCCATTGAGCTGATTGTTCAGATGCAAGCGCCTCCTGCACCGCGATCATCATGCACTGGATTACAGTCTTCGCCATCACAAACGTTCGAGAGTCATATCGACGATTTGTTCGACGCACACGGTTAGATCTGCGCAAAGATCGTGTTGCCTCTCCAGGATTTTGCCTAGCGCTCCCACTAGCACTAGCACTCTCACTAGTTCCGGCAACAGTTGCGTGACTATCACTCAAACTCGTAGTATTTTCACCAACTTTATTATTTTCTGCGATAAGATGGTCAGTGATATCGTCTTCCATCTCTTCAACTCCACTCCCCTGAATCCGTTATCGCTGCCATAATCATCGCTGTCATCACTGCTACTATCGGCCTCTTTGACCTCATTATCCACAAATGAATCAGTCATACCATCATCTGTATCGTAGAAGACATCTTTATCATCGTCATTTATTGCAGGAGAACCAACGGAGTCAGCATCCTCAGACCCCTCATCACGCTCGTTCAACGATAGATGCACACGACTTACAGGCAATGACACGAAATCGATGTGATCAGGCAAATCAATTTCCTCCCCAAAGTATCCCTTCTCAATTAAGTCTCTCACGTACTTGTGATCAGCTGCCATGTCTTCACGAAAAACCACATCACGACGCTCTATCAAATTTCCCGTACACACGTCCAAAATACGGTACCCTAGCGATGTTTTGGCATACCGAGAAAAATCCCAGGATCCGATCGCATTTGCAGCTTGATTTTACGTTTCTTCTTCGGAATTAAATGAAAAACGACCGACCCACACACGTGCAGATCATGCACATCCGGCTTGCTCCCAAACAACTTCTCATACGGGGTAATACCATTTAAGGCCTTGGTCGCACTCATATTGTCAACCTTTACAACGTAGCCAAGTACTTCATCCCACAGACAATGCGGTAATCCAGCCGCTTCGTTAATTGCCCGCACCTTGTTCATCAAACTAACATTCCGTTTTTCCACTAAACAATTTTCTTCTGGTGTGTAAGCATTGGTCGTCAGAAATTCGATGTCATGCAACGTGAGAAAAGAAGTTATAGTCTTGCTAACAAACTCCTTTCCCTGGTCACACGAAAAACTTTGATAGAATGTTCCTTTTCCAGACGTAAAATCAATTTCATTACGTTCTCTGGTGCTTCGCTCTTTTCCTCCAGCAAGAAACACCACTTATACCAAGACGCCTCATCTTGAATAAGTTGAAAGTAAAGATTACCTCCAGGAGGCATCACACCAACGTGACACACATCAGACATTAGGCGCGCATAGCACTCGGTTTGCCTTTTTCTAGCTGGCGTTTGTAGGACATTCGTTTTTGCTTCGCACGCTGGCAAGCGATACAGCGAAACTCCCTTTAAAATCTTTCAATGTGAGCGCCTTCATGCCATCCACCATTTCCATCTCAAACATCCTCTTCAAAGCTCCCACGTTCTGATGAGCAAAACGCATATGCCACATCAGCAACTTGTTTGCATTTGGAGTCGACGACATTGCGCACACGGCAGAATTTGACAGAACTGGAGACGCATCCAACCAGTAAAGCCCATTTCTCTTTCTGAACACCAGCTTCACACCTACGTACATATCATTTGTAAAATAGGTAACTCTATCCGATGGCAAACGTGTAAACGGAATAGAGGGGATCCAACCATTTAGTTCAAGAAGTTCCTGGCTTACGAGATTAGTGGGTCCATTAGGAGAAAAACGCGTTTCTTCCAAGCTGAACACAAACCCAGTACTATCCGGATCCAATGCGTTCATTGTCCGAATTTTACCAAACCAATTCCCTCGGCTCTGGCACTATCCCCTTTCCAGTAATTAAAATACTTGTCGTCGTCATGCAATTAATGCTGGAATGAATCTGCACTTGTGCACACATGCACGTCTGGACCGGTGTCCAGCATCCATTCTTGAGAAAATTCACTCGACGAACAAGTCAAAATTCGTGTCGATGCTTCAGTAGCACTAGAACATCTCATCATACCAATAGTAACGGAGGGTTTTGTCCATCGACCCATGAAGCCAATCTTACGACTCTTTTATTCTTTGAACCGCTCTTCATGGGCGGTACACCAGCCGCACTGTCATCATCATCATCACTTTGATCGTTTTCTCCTTCTTTTCATCGACGATCCGTTTCTTACAATTCGCCTGCAAGTGACCAACCTTATGACAATAATGACATTCACGCGTCTCTTTCCACGCGCCACCTCCCTGATCCTTCTTTCCTGGACCAACTTTATGTTTCTTCTTGCCTTGCCAAGGTTTCTTTCCCTTGACTGACCCGATCATTTTGCCGTCTTCCTCCTTCTTTTTCTTGGTGAAGCCATTCTGCTCTTCCTGAGTTTCATCCACCTCGGCTTCACTGCGCAAAGTATTCAAAACTCGTTCAAGATCAGGAGGGTTTTCATCCCGATTGAACATTCTAACGACATTCTGATGGGTTCCTTCCACCCTGTCAAAATGATGCTTGCCATGTCCGCATCATTAATAACATCATTCATACACTTATTATCAAGCTGGCGACGATAATCTTGCAGATCCTCCAGGTATTTATCCATTTTAATTCCCTTCTCATACTTCGCACCATACAATTTTGCACGAATACGAATACTATTAGCGAAATCTCGTCTTATCTCGCTCGAATGCAGTCCACATTTCGCTCACAGGAACAAACCTGCAGACTTTCTTTGCGTCCTTCGGGAGAAGGCCAAAGAGCAATGCGTCTCGCGCAAACAAATTCCGCTCTTCATAGTCCGCTGTCTGTCTTCATCCTGAGCATCAGGGCCTTCAGTCCCAATTACAACATCCCAGCAGTCTCGCTGCCGTAGATACGACTCTAGGCTTGCTCGATTCACGCAACTCGAGGATGAATGTCAAGATGATCCGGCGAAAGTCGCGGCTGTAGCCTCTACGGGCAACAACGAGGAGCGCCCGACGGAAACCCGTCCAAAGCCCCCATGCACGCACTGTGGGCTCACGTTGCACAAAAGCGATGACTGCTGGACGATCATGACGTGCAGCCACCGCAACGGACGGCAGCCCATGGATTGCTGTCTGAAGTTGTGCAAATCATGTGGTGAGATGCATGAGGCTGGGGCGTGCCGTTTTGAAGAATTGTTCAACGCGATGCGGCAATGGTATGTACCACAACGCCACGCCGGAATGCTCCCGCCCGATGCGGAAAATGTTAAACTAGATCGCACTCTGGGTTTGATTCCAGTACGAGACGAGCGATCAGAAAACATTAATGCATATGTCGGTACTACGTCGAGGACAAAAGTTAGTGGAAACACGGCAATAGTCCAAGATAATATAGTACGTCGAATGTGATGAGTGTCAAGCTCCCTGATACCGATGAGTTTAGCAGAGCGGCGGTCGTCGCTGTGGTGAACTCGTGGCCTGGGATAAGCGTGGGTATTGGAAGACGCACACTCCAGGCAAATTCTTCAGCCAAGCGAAAGTGGTCGGCAAGGTCAACGACAACCGCGCAATCTTGATGTTCGATTCAGGAGCCGAGGTGTCCCTCATGGACACCGCCTTTGCTTGTAGGGTAGGCTGTGTGATCAACGAAACTATGACGAAAGATTGTGTGGGGGTTGGAGATACGACGTATGAAACTCTGGGTCGAGCGACGATTTAGATCACCTTGGCCGGAAACTTGGTGTATCGATTTAACGTTTGGGTTGGGTATCGACCAGGACAAGACGTGTTGTTAGGAATGAATTTTATGGTCCCAGCGGGCATCAGTGTGGACGCATGAGATGGGTTAATATGATTACCAGACGAAGTGCGCATCCGCATGCTGGGACGGCGAGTTGTTCGGCACCAAACGTCGACCAATAAGTCCTTCGACGCCGCTCTGGATTGAGGTCGGCCAGACGTCCGACGTGCCTACGCACCCGGACCAAAAGGCAAACCAACAGCTCTGGGTTAGCACGGTGCTGGAAAATCGAGGCGGAAAACCAAGGTACATACGTCTCACCAACATCAGTGATCGACCAGTGACAATGGACACGTTGAACAAGCTGGGCGTGTGGATGGGCGATAATCTCGTTTCTCGAGTCTACGGTTTTGTCACGACGAAATCCAACCGGTACGCAGAGGGACAAAATCTAGTGTTTGATGCAACCCGCGAATTCGACGAAGCACCAATCGTCGAGGAAGACATCCCTTTGGTGCAACATGTAGAATACCCCACTCCAACTGCGATACTGAGTAAGACTTCAGCCGAGGAGGATCTGAACATCAGAGAGGCCGAAGAGCCGCCTCGCGTGCCGATCGTCGCAGCAGTAGAAGTAT
This sequence comes from Phytophthora hibernalis, assembly GCA_012656075.1. Taxonomy (NCBI): domain Eukaryota; phylum Oomycota; class Peronosporomycetes; order Peronosporales; family Peronosporaceae; genus Phytophthora; species Phytophthora hibernalis. The sequence continues at coordinate 57,573 of JAAKBF010000129.1, forward strand.
CGAAAACTTGAAGGTCGGCATGACCGATAATGTCCCGTCCGAGAGTGGCATTCGAGAGCAGGAACGATTACGTCGAATCATCTGGAAGAAGAAGCATTTGATGGTAGGCAAATGAAACGCATCGCCTCCTGCAGCTATCGGCGTGGAATGTGATATCGACGTTGGAAACGCTAAGCCGGTGGCCCAACGTTACCGAATGATTCCACCAAAGTTCCGTGAGAAGGTATTCGAGCTTATCAAAGGCTTGCTGAGTGCGAAAATGATCAAGCCGTCGACGTCTCCGTGGGCCTCCTTAATCATAAAAAGAATGGCGTCGACATCAGGCTTTGTATCGACTATCGAATGGTCAACGGACTCACGCAGCTGATGCTTTATCCGATGCCGCTGGTTGACGACCTCCTCGAAGGACTTGATGCGATTCTCTGGTATTGCTCCTTGCCATGGCGAGCGGGTTTGGGTTGTTCCGATGACAGACCGAGTCCGTCTCATCTCCGCGTTCATCACGTCGCTCGGTTTGTTCGAGTGGCTTCGCATGCCATTTGGTATACGAAACACACACACCCCAGATCTACCAACATATCATCGACAATGCGCTGTATGGTTTCTTGAGACTAAGCCGCCAAGATCCGCGAGTCGACGTGTTCAAACATGTCGTACCGGAGAATGAAGATCGAAAGTCGATATTGGGGCGTCGGTCCTACATCGATGAAATCCTTGTGGGCTCTGCATCGTGGGATGACCTATGCATCAAGGTTGAAATTTGCTCGCCGCATGCTACCAGTGGAATCTCTCCATAAATGTGAAGAAGAGCAGCTGGGGTATGTCGAAGGTCGACTACTTGGGCCACTCGGTGTCGAATCTTGGTCTGGAGGCCAAACCGAAGACCATGGAGGCACTTTCATCTCTCGATTTTCCCCGCACGTTGAAAGCACTCCAGTCGTTCTTGGGCAGTCTTAACCACTATCATTGATTCATCGCAGACTTCGCCATATATACGTCGGTGTTGTACAGCTTGTCGGGGAAGACTTCGAACGTCGAACCCCAGAAGACGACTCAGAGAAATGGAAGCACGCCGAAGAAGCCTTTCGTCGACTGAAGTTGAAGATTGCCGACACCCCATTGTTGCGCCATTACAGCCCGGAACTGGAACCAATGATCATTTGTGCGCGCAAGTGACTGGACCATCTCTGCTGTACTCACTCAACGACACGAGAACGTCTACATGCCAGTGAAACTCACCAGTCGTACATTGAAGCCGAACGAACTCAAGTATGACTGATAGCACTGACTAGCTGTTTCACAATGCTAGCAGGACGTAAGACCCGAGTGCTGACTCGATATACGACGTTGGCCTGGTTTTTCCGAAAGTATAGCCCGCTGGGACGCCTGTCTCAGTGGGCCGCTCTATTATCGCCATGGGACCTCCAAATCTATCGATCGACTCGTGGGGAAGAAGAGATCTCTGGCGGGTTAGCAGCTTGCATACCTCCGGGAGCTTCTGTTGACGCAGCTTTGGAAGCCAGCGCCCTCGACGTCAACCCAAGAAAGCGATGTCGATCCCTCGACCAATTGTAAGTGCTGGAGAAGAGGTTCACGTGATCAGCTTCGACGGATCCGCGAATGCGAAACGTGAAGGGGGCGTATTTGGTGGCGTTGTCTGGAAGTTGCCAGTCTGGAAGATCGAGAAGGCCGCTTCGGGATACGACGTAGACTTAACAGTCAAAGAAGCGGCATATCGAGGACTGCAGCTGACGTTGGATCCCTCGGAAGGATTCGACGTGCGACGCATAATCGTGTGCGGTGACTTGAACCTCGCGATTCGTCAACTGCGCGACGAGATGGACTGCAAGGCGTTAGGATTACAGCTCCTTCGGAAGAAATGCTGGGATAATCTGAAGACGCTCCCGAAGGCAGACTTGTGCCACGTCCGTCGAGACTGCAACGCAAGCGCGGATTTGATAGCCGGACAAGCACTACAACGTCAAGCGGGAATACCGATCTCCCTACTACGTTGAATAGACTTGGAGAGATCATTGATCCTATGTTAAACAAAAGGGCGGGCGGCGAATTACCACCGATCATGCCGGTGACGACTAGGTCGGGAGCCCGACGCGAAACTATTCAGCCGGCTAGTCAAGAGAACCCACCCGGCGAAGATCGACGGTATACATCGACGCCGGAAGTGCTCAACGAAAGTGTTGTAAAACATATCCGTTTGGACCGTATTCAAAAGCCCATGACGAATAGCTGTGGATCTATAATTTGATGCAATTTGTCAGGGGTGATGTAACAGGAATGACGTCGCGAGATGTAAGTAACTGCAGTAAGCCGGCGAATCAGTATGATGAAGGCGAGAACAATCTGCTCTTCTACCACGCCAAGGAGTTGAGTCCGCCGACGATCGAAATGCAGTAGTGAAGCTCGTTGTCCCGAAAGTTCTGAGAAACGACGTACTGCACCAATGTCACGCCATGGACATCAAGGACTCGGACATACTAATCATCGAATACGCCAACATTACCACTGGCCGGGACTGTACAAAAGCGTTCAACGTTATGTCGGTGAGTGTACCGATTGCGAGACCGGAAAGGGTCGATCCACTATCGGGGCGAATCACCTGGGAATATCATTCCGACATACCCGTTCCAAGTCATTGCTATGGACCCCATACCGTCGTTGCCACCTTCGTTCAAGGGCAATACCGAACTTCTCGTTTGGGTGGACTTGTTCACCGGGTTCGTCGTTGCAAAATCCAATTTGTCGAGAACCGCGCAAACCGTGGCGGAGTTCTACGAGGAATGCGTCTTTCTACGGTTCGGAGCGAGCGAGCCCATACGTCACGACCGAGAGCCCCGGTTCTATGTCGGACTTCTTTCGAGCGTTTAATCAGCTCATGGTTCAACGACAGCGGGCTACGGCTGCCTACCGACCACAAGCAAATGGGTCACCAGAGGATATGATACAAACGATCACTCTAGCCATCAAGATGTACGTCGAATACGAACACCAACGTGACTGGGACGAATACGCGGAGAGACTCACCTACTCGTTGAACACGGCGTATGATCGCGTGAGAAAAGAGACTCTTCATAGTCCGCTGTCTGTCTTCATCCTGAGCATCAGGGCCTTCAGTCCCAATTACAACATCCCAGCAGTCTCGCTGCCGTAGATACGACTCTAGGCTTGCTCGATTCACGCAACTCGAGGATGAATGTCAAGATGATCCGGCGAAAGTCGCGGCTGTAGCCTCTACGGGCAACAACGAGGAGCGCCCGACGGAAACCCGTCCAAAGCCCCCATGCACGCACTGTGGGCTCACGTTGCACAAAAGCGATGACTGCTGGACGATCATGACGTGCAGCCACCGCAACGGACGGCAGCCCATGGATTGCTGTCTGAAGTTGTGCAAATCATGTGGTGAGATGCATGAGGCTGGGGCGTGCCGTTTTGAAGAATTGTTCAACGCGATGCGGCAATGGTATGTACCACAACGCCACGCCGGAATGCTCCCGCCCGATGCGGAAAATGTTAAACTAGATCGCACTCTGGGTTTGATTCCAGTACGAGACGAGCGATCAGAAAACATTAATGCATATGTCGGTACTACGTCGAGGACAAAAGTTAGTGGAAACACGGCAATAGTCCAAGATAATATACCGGGTGCACGTACGTCGAATGTGATGAGTGTCAAGCTCCCTGATACCGATGAGTTTAGCAGAGCGGCGGTCGTCGCTGTGGTGAACTCGTGGCCTGGGATAAGCGTGGGTATTGGAAGACGCACACTCCAGGCAAATTCTTCAGCCAAGCGAAAGTGGTCGGCAAGGTCAACGACAACCGCGCAATCTTGATGTTCGATTCAGGAGCCGAGGTGTCCCTCATGGACACCGCCTTTGCTTGTAGGGTAGGCTGTGTGATCAACGAAACTATGACGAAAGATTGTGTGGGGGTTGGAGATACGACGTATGAAACTCTGGGTCGAGCGACGATTTAGATCACCTTGGCCGGAAACTTGGTGTATCGATTTAACGTTTGGGTTGGGTATCGACCAGGACAAGACGTGTTGTTAGGAATGAATTTTATGGTCCCAGCGGGCATCAGTGTGGACGCATGAGATGGGTTAATATGATTACCAGACGAAGTGCGCATCCGCATGCTGGGACGGCGAGAGTTGTTCGGCACCAAACGTCGACCAATAAGTCCTTCGACGCCGCTCTGGATTGAGGTCGGCCAGACGTCCGACGTGCCTACGCACCCGGACCAAAAGGCAAACCAACAGCTCTGGGTTAGCACGGTGCTGGAAAATCGAGGCGGAAAACCAAGGTACATACGTCTCACCAACATCAGTGATCGACCAGTGACAATGGACACGTTGAACAAGCTGGGCGTGTGGATGGGCGATAATCTCGTTTCTCGAGTCTACGGTTTTGTCACGACGAAATCCAACCGGTACGCAGAGGGACAAAATCTAGTGTTTGATGCAACCCGCGAATTCGACGAAGCACCAATCGTCGAGGAAGACATCCCTTTGGTGCAACATGTAGAATACCCCACTCCAACTGCGATACTGAGTAAGACTTCAGCCGAGGAGGATCTGAACATCAGAGAGGCCGAAGAGCCGCCTCGCGTGCCGATCGTCGCAGCAGTAGAAGTATCGAAAACTTGAAGGTCGGCATGACCGATAATGTCCCGTCCGAGAGTGGCATTCGAGAGCAGGAACGATTACGTCGAATCATCTGGAAGAAGAAGCATTTGATGGTAGGCAAATGAAACGCATCGCCTCCTGCAGCTATCGGCGTGGAATGTGATATCGACGTTGGAAACGCTAAGCCGGTGGCCCAACGTTACCGAATGATTCCACCAAAGTTCCGTGAGAAGGTATTCGAGCTTATCAAAGGCTTGCTGAGTGCGAAAATGATCAAGCCGTCGACGTCTCCGTGGGCCTCCTTAATCATAAAAAGAATGGCGTCGACATCAGGCTTTGTATCGACTATCGAATGGTCAACGGACTCACGCAGCTGATGCTTTATCCGATGCCGCTGGTTGACGACCTCCTCGAAGGACTTGATGCGATTCTCTGGTATTGCTCCTTGCCATGGCGAGCGGGTTTGGGTTGTTCCGATGACAGACCGAGTCCGTCTCATCTCCGCGTTCATCACGTCGCTCGGTTTGTTCGAGTGGCTTCGCATGCCATTTGGTCTACGAAACACACACCCCAGATCTACCAACATCTCATCGACAATGCGCTGTATGGTTTCTTGAGACTAAGCCGCCAAGATCCGCGAGTCGACGTGTTCAAACATGTCGTACCGGAGAATGAAGATCGAAAGTCGATATTGGGGCGTCGGTCCTACATCGATGAAATCCTTGTGGGCTCTGCATCGTGGGATGACCTATGCATCAAGGTCGAAATTTGCTCGCCGCATGCGACCAGTGGAATCTCTCCATAAATGTGGAGAAGAGCAGCTGGGGTATGTCGAAGGTCGACTACTTGGGCCACTCGGTGTCGAATCTAGGTCTGGAGGCCAAACCGAAGAACTTGGAGGCACTGTCATCTCTCGATTTTCCCCGCACGTTGAAAGCACTCCAGTCGTTCTTGGGCAGTCTTAACCACTATCATCGATTCATCGCAGACTTCGCCATATATGCGTCGGTGTTGTACAGCTTGTCGGGGGAAGACTTCGAACGTCGAACCCCAGAAGACGACTCAGAGAAATGGAAGCACGCCGAAGAAGCGTTTCGTCGACTGAAGTTGAAGATTGCCGACACCCCATTGTTGCGCCATTACAGCCCGGAACTGGAACCAATGATCATTTGTGCGCGCAAGTGACTGGACCATCTCTGCTGTTCTCACTCAACGACACGAGGACGTCTACATGCCAGTGAAATTCACCAGTCGCACATTGAAGCCGAACGAACTCAAGTATGACTGATAGCACTGACTAGCTGTTTCACAATGCTAGCAGGACGTAAGATCCGAGTGCTGACTCGATATACGACGTTGGCCTGGTTTTCCGAAAGAATAACCCGCAGGGACGCCTGTCTCAGTGGGCCGCTCTATTATCGCCATGGGACCTCCAAATCGATCGATCGACTCGTGGGGAAGAAGAGATCCTGGCGTGTTAGCAGCTTGCATACCTCCGCGAGCTTCTGTTGACGCAGCTTTGGAAGCCATCGCCCTCGACGTCAACCCAAGAAAGCGATGTCGATCCCTCGACCAATTGTAAGTGTTGGAGAAGAGGTTCACGTGATCAGCTTCGACGGGTCCGCGAAGGCGAAACGTGAAGGGGGCGCATTTGGTGCCGTTGTCTGGAAGTTGCCAGTTGGAAGATCGAGAAGGCCGCTTCGGGATACGACGTAGACTTAACAGTCAACGAAGCGGAATATCGAGGACTGCTGCTGGCGCTGGATCTCTTGGAAGGACTCGACGTGCGACGCATAATCGTGTGCGGTGACTCGAACCTCGCGATTCGTCAACTGCGCGACGAGATGGACTGCAAGGCGTTAGGATTACAGCTCCTTCGGAAGAAATGCTGGGATAATCTGAAGACGCTCCCGAAGGCAGACCTGTGCCACGTCCGTCGAGACTGGAACGCAAGCGCGGATTTGATAGCCGGACAAGCACTACAACGTCAAGCGGGAATACCGATCTCCCTACTACGTTGAATAGACTTGGAGAGATCATTGATCCGATGTTAAACGAAAGTGCGGGCGGCGAATTACCGCCGATCATGCCGGTGACGACTAGGTCGGGAGCCCGACGCGAAACTATTCAGCCGGCTAGTCAAGAGAACCCACCCGGCGAAGATCGACGGTATACATCGACGCCGGAAGTGCTCAACGAAAGTGTTGTAAAACATATCCGTTTGGACCGTATTCAAAAGCCCAAGACGAAGAGCTGTGGATCTATAATTTGAAGCAATTTGTCAGGGGCGATGTAACAGGAATGACGTCGCGAGATGTAAGTAACTGCAGTAAGCCGGCGAATCAGTATGATGAAGGCGAGAACAATCTGCTCTTCTACCACGCCAAGGGAGTTGAGTCCGCCGACGATCGAAATGCAGTAGTGAAGCTCGTTGTCCCGAAAGTTCTGAGAAACGACGTACTGCACCAATGTCACGCCATGGACATCAAGGACTCGGACATACTAATCATCGAATACGCCAACATTACCACTGGCCGGGACTGTACAAAAGCGTTCAACGTTATGTCGGTGAGTGTACCGATTGCGAGACCGGAAAGGGTCGATCCACTATCGGGGCGAATCACCTGGGAATATCATTCCGACATACCCGTTCCAAGTCATTGCTATGGACCCCATACCGTCGTTGCCACCTTCGTTCAAGGGCAATACCGAACTTCTCGTTTGGGTGGACTTGTTCACCGGGTTCGTCGTTGCAAAATCCAATTTGTCGAGAACCGCGCAAACCGTGGCGGAGTTCTACGAGGAATGCGTCTTTCTACGGTTCGGAGCGAGCGAGCCCATACGTCACGACCGAGAGCCCGGTTCTATGTCGGACTTCTTTCGAGCGTTTAATCAGCTCATGGTTCAACGACAGCGGGCTACGGCTGCCTACCGACCACAAGCAAATGGGTCAGCAGAGGATATGATACAAACGATCACTCTAGCCATCAAGATGTACGTCGAATACGAACACCAACGTGACTGGGACGAATACGCGGAGAGACTCACCTACTCGTTGAACACGGCGTATGATCGCGTGAGAAAAGAGACCCCATTCTTCTTAGTCCACGGCTGGGACCACGCTCGACGATCGAAGCCTCACTCTCAGTGGGCAACATGCGACGCCAAGAATCACAGCCGCGTCGGTGGCGCTTCCACATCCAGAAACACTATATGCATGCGCGCCGGCGGCGGACCTATTACGAGATGCTATAGCTGAAAGGGCGGAGACTTGCAACGAAACGGTGATCGAAACCGCCATCGACGAGGGCGCACAGGTCTGGCTATTCCTGGATCGAGTGAAGCCGAGCTACGCGAAGAAGCTCGCCCACCAATGGCACGGACCTTTCAGAGTGCAAGAGATGGTGAGTAGTTACACAGTAAAGTTGGAAATCGCCGGTACGCCGTATCAGCTGTATCCTGTGGTACATATCTCGAAGCTGAAACGAGTGCGACAATATCTAACACGTCCGACAATAGATATGTGGGTGCCGCAGGAAGATCGTCTAGACTTTGATGACGAAATGCTGCCAGAGGACAGTTGGACACCAGAAGATCTAGGAGAATATGTGTTTGAGGTCGAGGCTATTCTCGGCGTTCGAACTGGACGACGAACCCGATATGGACGAGCGCTGCGCGAGTACTTGATACGCTGCAAAGGAAATGAAGATACCACGTGGGTCGACGAAGCTGAGTTGAACTGTGGAGGGTTACTCTACGATTTTGCTCGACGCAGGACGGTGAATATCGGTTCGAAGCGATGCAATTGAGAGAGCCGATGAGTGCCGAGTAGGCATGGAAATGGTGGGAGACAGGATCTCACCAGGATTGAAGATGGAAGGTATCGCAGGATGGCTGCATTAACAGTAGGAGGAGTGATATAGGAACAGGATCTGACATCAACAATGGAAGAAACACTAACGGGAAGGCCATTGGTATATCGAAGGAGGAAGGGGAGTGCATATATACATGTGAAGGTGACCAAGGTTGAGGACATGCAAACATTCAAGAAGAAGGCAAAATAGAGTAAATCAATATTACGAATGAAGAAACGACTACGAAGCCGCGCCGCTACTCGGCCGCTTGGATGAACTTGTTTCGGAGACGTGCAATATGGTGGGCTGGGTGGTCGTCTTGCGCGCGGAGAAAGAAAATTCGCCAAGGCTCTGCTTTGTCGACCGCACGCATGGACGGCAACAAACACTTCGGGTTCTCCAGGCCGTCGTCGAGCGTGGTAACTTCGCCAACTGGAAACCATTTGGTGTGGTTACGTCATGAAGATGGGGTCCAGCAGGATGTCGATGTCACAACGCACATGACGCATTAGACGGACCACTTCAGGCAACACTGTCTGCTCGAAGTTGACCTTAGCACGCGAGCGATAATGCGACATGACACTCAAGAGATCATGCACGTACTCAAAAGCCTTCTCCCTCACGGGAACGTCCCAGTACACTTGACATCACTTCTTCAGGTGGACGTTGTAATTCCTGATTAAAATTGCGAAATCGACATCCCCAACGGCGAAAGTCAGCGAGGGCGGTAGTTTCCGCAGCTTCAACCAGGGTTTGTTGGAGTACATTTTTTGGATTTGAACATCCGTCAACAGGGCCTCGTTGTGCGTCGGCTTAGGCGTACCCTTACGCCGTTTGGCGGGATGAATCCAACCTGAAGCAAGTGGAGGCGGAAATATCACACGAATCTCGTGGACCGCGACCGTCGCGAAGCGCAGTGCGCGCAATGCTGCTCCATCCCAAGGACTCACATCCGTGCTGCCCCAGGAGGTCAAAGCTCTGGTAAGAGGTAGGACGGGGCGAAATAAGGGCTGAATCGCAATTCATGGTCAGACGAACTCCATCATCTTCTTCATTGTCGGCGGCGTTGTTGTTGGGAGATGTGGAATCGTCATCTGAATCGCTGTCAGAATTACTCGATGATGAACCCTCGTCACCGATATCGTCACCTGGCACTGAAGCTTGACTCTACGCTGCCGGTTGAGATGAAGAGACCGATGCGGGAGTAGATGAATCGGGTGTCGACGGTGGACGATCCGGGTATGGACTAGTAACACCGGGGATATATTTTGGAAGCCGAGACGTAGTCTTCTTGGGCGGGATGCTGGAGATCGTTTTGGGTGTCTTCGACTGTCGACCCGGTGGTGAAACTGTGGCTCGCCGTTTGGCTGTCGACGAATGAGATTTCCCTTTTCCCGTAGACGATACCACCTCGCCGGGTTGGGCCTATGCGTCGGGGTTATCTGCATGGGTTGGATTCTCTGGGGCAGCTTCATCAGACCCTTGCAGGGCGCGTGCATTCGCAAGGCCTTGCGGGGCCGAGGCGGCGAACCAGACAGAAATGGGTGAAACACTGACAACCCACCCATTGACGGAATAACGGGAATTCATGTAGAAATCGACGGCGGGAACACCGCACCTCGCACCAGCTCGGACGTCGAACGCGCAAGCTCCCGATCGGTGAGGATCGGCGCAGCTAAGTTGTCGCGTTCTTGATTCAAGGTGTTCTTCTCCCGATTCAATTCGGCGATAGCAGTTCGCGCAGCAGCGAGCTCTCTCTCAACCCGCACACGACGGGTATTTTCATCATCCCTGACGGCTGTTTTCGATGACAACGAAGCCTCCAGTAGGGTTGCTCGCTCTTCGGCATCGTTGGCCCGCCAGGACAGAGTCGCTTGTTCTTCGCTGTCTTGCTCGGTAATTTGGCGCAAGTCTGCGACTCGAATCTCCAATTCGGTAATTTGCAGGGCTGGATGCAAAACAAACATTAGAAAGATCGCAGAGTCCGACAGAACCAGAACCCCGATACGTACCGAGTGACTCGATCACTTGGGACGATTCCGCGTTGACCTTTGTCCGTTGCTCAACGTTCTGATAAAAATAATCTTTGTACGCGTCGCCACGGATCGTGGCCATCGAGACGGCACCACGAAGACGTTGGACCTCTTGCTCGGCAGCTTAGAGACTTTTCTCAGCTTGCTCTCGACGCATGGAAGCGGAATGGGCAGCTTCTCGAGCGTGGCGTTCACTTTCCTGAGACCGAACCAGCTCATTCTGAAGAGCTGTGAGTGAAACGAGTGACGTCGAAGGTTGTGAAGGAATAGATTCGGTAGTCGACGATTACAGTGTGACATATCCAGACGGCGCCGAAGAAATGGAGACCCGTTGAGCTGTACGAAGTTCGGCCCGCAGATCCCAGATTCGGTCCTGCGCTGCCTGCAACTCTGCAGCGAGATCCTCGACGCAACATGACTTGCAGACTGGGCTGCTGTCCGACGGACTGCAAAGACTCTCGAACTTGGGCAATATCTTGACGAAGTGCGTCCCGCTCGCGGGCCAGCTGCACCATCGACTGCTCCTGGGAAGTGGCCATGGTGGTCGCCCGTTCAATCTGGACTCGATGATCGACCCACTCTGCTCGCAGACTTGCCAGCTCCGGGTGTAGTCCGGCTGCATGATTCAGTAGACCTGTTACCCGACCCTCCATGTCGGAATTGGCAACAACGAGTGAGTAATTCTCGGCGGCCAACTGCTCCGCATAACGGGGTCGAGGGTGCATTCCCAGCAGGAAATACACAAGACACAGCAGGCAGAGCTGAAGCTGGTCGTCGACCAGCAGCGCACTCCCGACGTTACAGCGTCAACTCCTGCGAAGTCCCTGAGGTGGACGTTACAGCAGCTTCGGCACTAGCGGACGAAGTGTCAGGCGATGTCGCCGCGGTCGACGAAGTCGGTGGTGAGGTGGAAGTCGGTGCTAAACATGAAGAGGGCGACGAAAGGGTTTCCGAGGTGGACAGGGAGGTGGTATGCGCGAAGGACTGTCGGAAGGAGATGAAGCCCGAACAGGCACCCTAGTGTTAGCCACGCATGCAGGGATGGAAGGGAAGGAGACGACGATGGATGGAGAATCGGACATCAGCGACGAAGCCTACCTGGAGAGTACGCTTCACGCAGATGGGGGCGGCTGTGGTGTAGTGCGCTGAAAAAGATGGGCAGAATACGACGTCTAGAAAAAGTCACCTTCGGGAGACCTTCAGGGCACATGACAAAGTGTACCGACGAGTGGAGTCGTACTGGTCTGGAGTACCAAGATATTGCTGAAGAGTGATGGTCGACAATCGACGTTCGTACTTAACGTCAAACGTCAACGAACGCATCACGTGGAGCGTAAACAAGATTGTGGCGCTGGACAAGCACGCAAGGAAGGAAGCTAGTCATCAGATGCTGTGTGGACAAAAGATGATTCGAAGATTGCACGAAGTGGGTGTGGTCATCACGGGGTGTAGGAAGATTGTAGGTCAGTCACGAATTAGCAACCAAGAGTTCAACGCAAATCAACCTTAAGTGTTTCCGTCGTCTGCTTATGTGAAGTTCTATACGTTCTTCAGTAGATCGAGGGAGACTCGCCGTGGTCTCAACCCCCCAACCCGTGTCTGACAGGAAGGCTCGTTAAACTCAAGTCCCACGAGGGCAGGTATAGCAACAAAGTCCCGCAAGGGCAGGAATAGCAACTCGTCGGCAACGACAACCAAGGAATAGCTGCTCGTCGACCAATGCGACAAAGGAATAGCAGCTCGCTCGTCGACCAAGGCGTCCAAGAAATAGCAGCGCGTCGACCCCGACAGCCAAGGCAAAGCAAAGCCACCTTCTCCGGAGAAGAAGTCACATTAAATTAGAGAGTTTCCACGCAGACGTCATCCCGCAGACGTCTCTAGCATCGAACGCTTGAAGACCCGTCCAACGAAATCACATTAGTCAAGACCCCGGGAATTGAGCGCACCACACGCGACGTACTGTGTGTGAAGTACACTTTGTGTGGAGATCGAGCCCCCAGAACGCAATTTCTGAGAGCCCGCTCCACCACAAATGAAACACTACGGATAGCGATGCTTGCGATCCTCGGTCCGAAGGCAATTAACGAAGGAAAAATTTCCAGCTGGGAGTCAACCCTACAAGTACTCGGTCTGGAATTCGATACGGTTGCCCGTACCGTGTCAATGCCGACTGACAAGATTTTGAAAGCGCTATCACGCGTTCAAGTAGTCCAGAAGAAGGACAAAACAACTCAAACGGAGCTACAGCAACTACTGGATAGTCTCCTCCACGTATATTCGTGTTTGACGGGCAGCCAAGCCGTTCTACCAACACATTCACGCGACTTGTGTTCGTGTCTCGCGATACGGAAATGTTATGCTCGATACCGCAACGAAACGAGATGTACAGTGGTTTGAATTGATTCTGTCAAAAGGTCAACTTCAGAAGCTTCCGCTGGTAATGTACGCAGAAGTTCAGGCCACCGATGTACATCTGTACATGGACGCAAGTAATAGTGGTCCTCAACCCAGTTACACGGCAATACATCAAAATACAATTCGACACCGACGAACAGAAGCAGATTCTCTCAGCAACGGGCCAGATGGCTTCAACATCAACATGCGGGATTTATTTTGCGTCGCCTTGGCTGCTTGTGTGCTCGGCCCGTCGTGGTCGACCCCGTTGGATTGGTCGATGGTTTTTGTGAAAGCTTAGTCGGATAATACGTCGGCAGTATCCTGGACAAACCGCCTCTACAGCCCAAATTCAATGGCACAGGAATTAATTCGAGCGATTGGACTCGCCGAAGCAACATTCGGCTTTCGTATAACATCCTGTCATCTCCCCGGGCTCATTAATACGATGTCCGACACAGGATCTCGCGCATGGACACCGTCATTCGACAAACAATGGTCTAACATGTCATATATGAGGTCTCAGATTCGAGCTACCAACGGAGCTTCGCAAAATTTATGCAACCTTCTCGTCCAGCTTCAGTCCCATGCACTGGCCCCGGGGTCACGGAAAAGTACGCTGCCACGTGGAACCGATGGTCGTAATGGTGTTCTTCAAACGGGTATGCCTGAGTCCCAACAGGAGTACTCGTACCAGCTCGCACTATTCGGGGTTCATTACTGGTCATCATGTCCCACTACGTCAGGCCAAACAATCTCGCCCAACACCGTGCTATCCGCGATTAGCCACATCGCTTGGTATCATAGGCGTGATCGCGGGTACACAGTCGGGCTCCACGCCGGACACCAGTTGGCAGTGCGCGGGATGAAACGGTTGTCTACTCCTCCAAGGCAAAAACAACCAGTCACGATAGCCATACTCCGTGAAATCCGCCGAAGCTGCGACTTCAAGACAGCCCACGACCGCGTCTTGTGGGGGCTGCGGTCGTGGGCTTCTTCTTGATGCTCAGACGATCTGAGTATCTTGCCAAAAGAAACACGCGTCAAACCATATAGATGTCAAGTTCACAACCGACCGCGGTCTTGCCGCATCAACCCTCGAGGAAGCTATGACCGTCAGCATCTACTTCCGAGGTAGTAAAAGAGACCAGTCGAGAGCAGGAGTAACAAGAACTCTCCACAAGTCGGGATCAAGGTGGCTTTGTAAAGTTTAGGGAGCTCTCAACCAATGCACAAAGTTACGGTTGCAACGAATCCCTGTGTACAACAGGTCAAGCCAAAGTCCTTTCAGCAAACAACGTCGCCGACGCAATCAAAAGCACGTCAGCTAGCATCGGAGCTGATCCCGCGAAGTTTGGAACGCACTCCATGGGAAGCGGTGGAGCAACCGCTATGTTTGCGGCTGGAGTCGACAGGCAGACCATAAAATTCTTCGGACGGTGGACCTCGGATGCGTACGTGCGCTACACAAGAATGAACGAATCGGTATCGAAGTCACTCGCGCAGAAAATGACTCGTGGTGCAGTCTCACGTGCTAGCCCGGCTACTCCGGAGGGGCTCCGGCCAGCTCCCTACACGAGCTGGACTCACTAACACTCCAACAAGACATGACTGCACCCCAATGCTGTATGAACTGGAAATTGAAGGTTTCGGGAAGAAGTCTGAAGGAAGGCTATTTTTCCAGGGTCAAAAAGCGAGGACGCTGGGGAGAGGTTTCGCTCACTCATCCTCGATGTCTATTCCCAGCCTTATGTCAAGATGCCGTTGAAGTAGATGCAGTCATTTTGGAGTTTTCTTCGTACGAGTAGAATCTAACCCACCACACTACGCCCAATGGGCTCCGTCCAGCTCCCTACACGAGCTGGACTCACTAACACTCCAACAAGACCCCCAATGCTGTATGAGTGGAAAATGTGAAATTATAAACCCATTATCTTCGAACACGTGGTCGCTTGTTTACCAATGCCCAACCCGCTGCATGCGCGTGAACATCGTTCACTGTCTTGTTCGACCACCTCTTCCGTCGTAAGCCAGATCGGGAAAGTGATTCCTACTCATCCAGGACAGTAGGTTGTAATTTCACATCTGTACATGTATCATACGTGTTTGTAAACTAATTCCATCTACTAATCCAACCCCCAACACCTTTGTTGCGGGATTTCGGTCTTCAAGAGTTTACTTCGCTATTTTTCGTGGTAACAACCTATATTTGTTCTCCGAGCTATCACTATTTAATAGGCCAGCACAGAATGGTATTTCTCATTATTGCTGTATTACAATTGAGGCCCTACACTACCAACTCTTACGCTGCGCTTACATTGACAAACATACAAACCACTTCTACGAGGTTGTTAACAAAATAGAATTCAAAGCGACAGAGCCGAACTTCAGTCTTTCCTGACAAACTGACACTCGGGTGTGACGGTGGCCTTGTCGAACACACAAAACACATCCTCTAGATTTCCTAACAGCTTGAGCATCGGACTCAACATGTCAGCTCGTGTCTGTAACCTCACCAGTTTGCCACTTGAGTGGTCCAAACTGAAAGTCACGGAACCGCGCATGACCAACTTCTGCCCGATCATCCTGGCAGCGAGGGATGACCACGCACCTCCTTGAGTTCCGCCCATTCCGTCGCTGTTCAGGTGTGGGAAGGCGTAGCGCAGGGTGTTCCTGGTGATGGAGATGGTGGTGCTCGTCCCCGCAACGAGTGTATCTGAAGTTGGCATATCCATCCCTTTCAGCTCCAGCTCGGCATCGTCGAAGTAGAGTGCAAAGAGCTTCCAGTTCTCAATCTGTGCCTGCTCACCCAACGCGGAAGTATCAACCGCATCTGGCGCTAGTATCCCTCGAAGAAAGCTGGCTGACGCAGCTTGCAGCGCTACCGGAGACGACAAGAACTGGCGAAAGTGACGCACGTACTCGGCAGCAAGAGCCCAAATCGTGGGCATCGTCGGAAGGCCAGAGGAGTCTTGGCCTCGTAATTCCAACTCCTTAATCTCAGCTTCGAGTGCGGCGATCTGGTCTCGAATATCGTTCTTGATCTTGTCTTGCCTCTGCCGGTAGCGTGCCTGGTTCACACGACAGCGTTCTCGGTGTTGAATCTTCTTCTTCAAGGCGTCCGCGACGACCGCAGCTTGAGCTCAGCTGTGATCGGGTGCTTCGCAGTTTGAATCGCTGAAAGAATCCGATTCGCCGTCTCCAGGTCCGATCTACGAACCGACCGACGATTACGACCCGAGCTCGTTTGCTCTATCAAGGCTAGCACCGAGGTCATTGCCTTCTGGGTCGGTGGAACGTGGTTACGCGTATGCGAGTTCTTCTGGGAAGCTTGTCGGAGGTTGTGCCTTCGCTCTATCGTGGAGTGCTTGGCGGTAGGTATGGCGCTGTGGCTCTTGTTTGTAGAGTGGCCTTTCTTGGACGTGTTCTTTTATGCTGCGAGCCCGGGTACGTTGGACAACAGTGCCAATGATGTTATCACCAGTGCCGCAGCGTTGGGCGGGCTAAGGGCGTAGAAGTCCATCAAAGCGCGAAGCAGAGTGGACCGAGGTGTGCGGAGAGGATTGCAAAATGACGAGAGGGGAAGTGAGCGAAAGGATGTTCGTGGATGTTAACGTTTGCAGCATTGACATTGAGTTAGTGCCTCAATGTCAATGCCGCAGGAAACGTTTAACATCCACGAACATTATTTTTTTGCCTCTGGTTTACGGATGGAGGAGGCGTTCATACAGGTCAGTAAACATTGGTATCACTCAGCCAAGGTACCGTATGACACGGATACAGTACCAGCCTTTGTAATAGGATGGTCCAAAGCCACACTTGGTCAAATTTGCGGGATTCAAACGCGCGCAAGCGTTTTCTGTGAATGATATCAGCCACCACAGAGGGTTATACTGTACTCCACTTTATAGTATTTTTAGTACTCTCGCGCTCACAGTCTTCAAGTAACCTAGCTCGTTTTTCAGCGTGTGAGTTGGACACTGGTGCACAGGTTCGGTCGCCATCAGGAACTCCGCAAATCCAACGTCCCGGGACTCCCGACACGTCTATCCATTACACGTCTCGATTAGCGTTAAATATGGAGGTGCTGTCCCGTATAATAATCAGCGAATAGTAAACATTGTTTTGCAGTGAATTGCTCTTCCGCCAGGACAAGACGTCACCCCTGAATTCGGCCACCTTGTACAATACACAAGAACCCCTTCGCCACGCATGTATGGAATCTCCAGTGGCTGCAGTCGCTCACTATCGTACACTACTATAATCTTCTGTAAATCCCATTGTCTTTGTCGCGTGTTTCTTAAATACCAAGCAACCCACAACCCACCAACTAGGGAGAAAAAGTTTACTGTATTGTGCAGCCACTTCATCCATCCGTAAACCAGAGGCAGCTGATAACCCTTTCAACTAACGTTAGGCACTACCGGTAACTCAATGTCAATGCTGCAGTTTCCTGCAGCATTGACATTGAGTTACCGGTGAAACGTTTAACATCCACGAACATCCTTTCGCTCACTTCCCTCTCGTCATTTTGCAATCCTCTCCGCACACCTCGGTCCACTCTGCTTCGCGCTTTGATGGACTTCTACGCCCTTAGCCCGCCCAACGCTGCGGCACTGAGTGATAACATCATTGGCACTGTTGTCCAACGTACCCGGGCTCGCAGCATAAAAGAACACGTCCAAGAAAGGCCACTCTACAAACAAGAGCCACAGCGCCATACCTACCGCCAAGCACTCCACAATAGAGCGAAGGCACAACCTCCGACAAGCTTCCCAGAGAAGAACTCGCATACGCGTAACCACGTTCCACCGACCCAGAAGGCAATGACCTCGGTGCTAGCCTTGATAGAGCAAACGAGCTCGGGTCGTAATCGTCGGTCGGTTCGTAGATCGGACCTGGAGACGGCGAATCGGATTCTTTCAGCGATTCAAACTGCGAAGCACCCGATCACAGCTGAGCTCCAAGCTGCGGTCGTCGCGGACGCCTTGAAGAAGAAGATTCAACACCGAGAACGCTGTCGTGTGAACCAGGCACGCTACCGGCAGAGGCAAGACAAGATCAAGAACGATATTCGAGACCAGATCGCCGCACTCGAAGCTGAGATTAAGGAGTTGGAATTACGAGGCCAAGACTCCTCTGGCCTTCCGACGATGCCCACGATTTGGGCTCTTGCTGCCGAGTACGTGCGTCACTTTCGCCAGTTCTTGTCGTCTCCGGTAGCGCTGCAAGCTGCGTCAGCCAGCTTTCTTCGAGGGATACTAGCGCCAGATGCGGTTGATACTTCCGCGTTGGGTGAGCAGGCACAGATTGAGAACTGGAAGCTCTTTGCACTCTACTTCGACGATGCCGAGCTGGAGCTGAAAGGGATGGATATGCCAACTTCAGATACACTCGTTGCGGGACGAGCACCACCATCTCCATCACCAGGAACACCCTGCGCTACGCCTTCCCACACCTGAACAGCGACGGAATGGGCGGAACTCAAGGAGGTGCGTGGTCATCCCTCGCTGCCAGGATGATCGGGCAGAAGTTGGTCATGCGCGGTTCCGTGACTTTCAGTTTGGACCACTCAAGTGGCAAACTGGTGAGGTTACAGACACGAGCTGACATGTTGAGTCCGATGCTCAAGCTGTTAGGAAATCTAGAGGATGTGTTTTGTGTGTTCGACAAGGCCACCGTCACACCCGAGTGTCAGTTTGTCAGGAAAGACTGAAGTCCAGATCTGCCTCTTTGAATTCTAGTTTGTTTTAATCTACCTCGGAGAAGTGGTTTGTGTGTTTGTCAATGTAAGCGCCGCGTTAGAGCTGATGGGTGTGTTATATACACAGTGTATACCTGTGACGTACAATCTTCCATTCCTAACATCCACTATGACAAATGGGTGTCTTGAAAATCGACTTGATGGGCAACTTTTCCGCTCAAAGCCAAATTTACTGGGTTCTTTCATGCCCACATCACCATGTTCCTCTTCCTGGACCAGGTCAGTGACTTCGGGCTTTATGGGGATCTGAAGTAGAATGGTAAACTGAAATTATTACCGGTAGTTTACGTTGTAGGTGCCAACGAATGAAGCAATACCGTCTTTGACAATGAATTCAGTTTTGAATTCAGTGAGGGATGTTTATCAAAAGAGACCGGGTTTACATCACGATTTATCCAAAGAGACCGTGTTTGGAATTCTGCTCAGTGATTGGAGGAAATTATTGTGCGCATTTCGCATTCGGGGAGTGCGTCTTGCGTTAGTCCTCCCGTCAGTATTACAAGTGCACACCAAGTATTATAACAGGAGAACACAGAAAGTTATCGCTGACGACCGCCAGACTGCGGACACAGCTACCCACAGCCTTGAATCGAGTAGGCTGGGGTTCAAGTTCGACACGACTGTCAAGCCCGACAAAGGCATCGTTATGTACATGCACAACAACGCAGTGTCGATGGGGTTGTCGCTCGTGCGGGACCCCCCGTCTCCGTATCCAGGAGCTGGTGCAGATCTATCAATTCTTCCCCGAAGAAATGTCGGACGAAGAATCGTACCATGGTGCTCGGCGCCGACAACCGACAGGGTATCGTGAACGTGGGCTCCGACATTGTCCAGAGGATCGTATTGACCCAAGATGTACCTGAAGTACGTGCTGAAGGAATTCGACTACGCCAAGTACAAACCTGATCCCGGAGATCACTCATCAGATCGTCTGAAGAGGTAGTACGCATACCGCCGTCAGTCTTCTCATGGCCAGGACCTATCGCTCGGTGCACTCAATAAGTCAATATCGGGCTAATTCACCTGGAGAAGCACAGCTGCACAATATGTGGCAGCATTGTGCAGTACATGTCCGAGCTGAACAATCCTGCAGACTTCCTCTACGTGAATTACTAAGCGATGCTGAACCCGTTTCAGTTCGCGATAGAAAGTTGGGGCGGCTTCAAACGACAGTCCACGTCGGGATCAGACCTACAAAATGACCCACACATAGGTTTTATGGTGCAAACTTGGGAGCCGCAGCGGAATGCGCATAATAATTTCCTCCAATCACTGAACACAATTCCAAACACGGTCTCTTTGGATAAATCGTGATGTAAAGCCGGTCTCTTTTGATAAACATCCTTCAGTGAGCCATCACTAACAAAGGGTAATTTATGGTCGCAAACGGTAGAAGTGTGTCGCACACGGTGTGCCACTCCACGTGGTCCTTTAATTTTAATACATACTACTGTAGTATACAGGTACGGTAATACCGTATTCTCTTTTGAGATGTGCCGTTCGTTCTGCTTGTTTGTTTGTTTACGTGTTGGTCGTAAATTACGACCAGCAAATATCGTAACGTCATCGTCTGAATCTCTGGATTATTCCTAACCAAAGACTCGTGGCAATTGGTTTCGTCCACCTACCGGTACCGGTAAGTCATCAGCATCGATTTATGCAGTTAGCGGATCTACTAACTTATATGTCAAAGTTCGTAGTATCGAATGAAGTCTGCATCCTATTCACGCGCAGAAGATATCAATAGTCGATTCGCTTTTGCTGACGGTATTGACGTCTGCTGCGTTTCCTTGGTCGTTCACTGCCAACCAACAGCCCATGGTCGAACGGAAGCTGCGAGTCGTACGTGTAGCAACAAATCGTACCTGCTGGTACGTTGAGCCACGCAACAACCATCTGGAGCATAGTACCTCTATTCAGTAATAATTTGCAATAGTACGGCTTTCTGTATCAGTAGAGCTTGCTTCATTCCGTAATATTCATCGCCGGTCTCAATTACCTCTTCCTCCTAGTTTTGGCCATGCGAACCTCCAGCATCTTGTTGCTGGTTGTCTCGGCCATCATCTTTGGGATCGCCAGCGCGTTGTTCACAGCCACGGATTCCAGAGTTACAGCGTCTGAAGGTGGTCCAGTCCGTCTCTCACTGAAGTCGAACAACTCCACGGATCCGACAAAAGCTCCTGAGGTCGTTAGAATCGGACGAATAAGAAAACGTCCAAGATGAAGCACGAGCACTGAAGTTTTCCTGGTTGACCTAGGGTCTCCTTGGTTGACGAAGATCGAAAAATTTGTGCCCGGATCGGCGGCTTACAAGAAAGTTGTCGCCGCGCGGGAAGCAGAGAAGACGAGAATCGCTGACTTGTACACTATCAAAGATACGAGAGACCACGTGGTATACGACAAGTTTGCCAAATGGTATGATGCGGGGCAACATCCTACCCAAGCTTATGAAAACATGGTGACATTGGGCCTGGCATCTAAGAAAACAGCAGAAGATTTTGAGAAACGCTATATACAGTGGATTGGAACCAAGCGAAGCACAGGTCTTTTGATAAGGGCAGAAACACGCTGGGAAGAAAGAGATCTGTCCCAAAGAGAGACTTTACCTCTATCGTACACTGTTCTTCGCTGAGTTTCAAAGTCCGGGCCTACAAAAACAAAGAGTCAAATGTTAGCCATTCAACTCAAATACAAACACAGCTTACCATTGTGCACCTTGAACGATCACTGAAAACGTGAAATCTCGTCGCTTGCGTTTCAAAACACATGCGAGTTGGTACAGTGGAGAGCGCCCGAATGTTTTCTTTTACAGGATTTTGATACCAATAACGAATTAACTCTATTAATTCGTAAAGCAGGAGGGTGGGGGCACTGGCAACGCTTTTGCCTTACTTCGTCTTCAAAAAGCATCGCGTGTCAATGGCATCAACTTACGTAGTATGTAAATAGCCAGCTTAAAACAGGCTATGATAGATACAAGAAGCTTTTGACGTGTTTGTTCGTCCGACTGGTATGGTTGAAGTGGAAACACAGCGAAGATAGCTCAGCAGAGATGATGACAGACGACTTGGTGCTATTAAACTTTGTCTTTTTGAGTTAGATGAGTTGCTGTGGCAAAGCCAAAAAATAGTAACCGTGATGGCCGCAAACCTATCGGAGGTAACCTTTAAATAATGGGAAAGTCGTATCTTGCTGCAGTCTCAGTGCGTACAGTGCTCAAATATCATTTCATTTGAATGGAGCATTGAGATCGACGCCTATAGTGCCCAGCGTACAGAAGCATCAGTTTGAAAGTATACGATAGTAGTCTGTCATTATTACCCCACTTACCGTTGTGTGCCAGCGTTATTTGTAGGATCCAGGATACCCACAGAAAGAGATGCCCCTGCAGTGTGCCAATTTGCGTCTCCAACACGAATGCGAGCTGGTAAAGTGGCGAGAAGCCAAATTTTCGCTTTAACAGGATGTTTAAGCCGATAAATGAAGCAAACTCCACTGCTGCGTACAACATGAAATTGATCTGCGTACTCGCAAACTTTTCAGGTGTCAATGATTTAGTGTGTGGGTAGTAAGCTGCTGTCGGAAGATGATACAGACATGTGAGGTACACCCCGTACAGTATTGGAATGGCACACTCGACGTACTCCGCCATAACCACATACTCGGAATGAAAAATGTCTGCAGCGCGTCTTGGGCGTCCATAATTGCTGCATTGTGGCTCGAAGGAGCCGCCGTCGTGACTCGTGCACTAGAGCGCATGACGTCTTCGAAATTTTGGCGTGCCAATGTTTTACTCGCTGATACGAGCAGTGGTCGCTTCAGAGTGGTGCGCTTTGGTTGTACGTCTGGTGCAACTCGTCGGTGGTCCACAGCGTTCTGGCGAGCTTTAGCCAATGGATCCGATGCAGAGGTAATTAACTGCTCTGGTACTGGAGAAGCTTGTTTAGAATCCACTACAGATATTGGCGAGTCACGCCCCGAAGCTTTTCCAGCGTTCCGTCTCTTTGAATGGACCAATTCACTGATAAATCGTGCACTTTCGACCGAAAGCGGGAGTTGAATAGGAGCTCGGACGCGAATAGGTAATGGAGGCGCGTTTGGTTTACTGGCATATTTGAAAGCTTCTCGTACCAGAGTCATTGAATCCTGAATGTAGTCGTGGTTTTCTGTACCAGTGGATGAATGCTTTTGCAGCCTCCGCCTCCTGTGGGCGTCATCTGCTTGGAAGTAGATCGATCGAAGGGCCAACATCACGAATAAAGCGTCCGATCCAATCATTAGCATTGTTGTAAGCGGAGAAGTAGCTGTCTGCATGCAGACAACGACGTACACGATGTTGCAAACGTCAACGGAGAAAACGACAATCAACCCGACACATTCGTGAAGATGCGCCGACATTTTGGCAATGACTTGTTTGACGCAGAACTTGATAATAGGTAGAACTAAAATGAAAGCGGTCTGCTGGTCTCCCGAGAGTTGGTTGAATACGGCGCTAAAAATCGGATAAGCTATGGCAAGAACAGCTTGTGCTGCAACAACGAGCAGTTGAGAGAAAAGTTGGTGGCGTAAGACTGGAGATCGAGCTAGTACGCGTGGACCAATGCTCAGCACAAATAAAATCATATAGCTCGTCACAAACGGTGGCACGAGGAAAATGTATCCGAACGGGACCGGGAACTTCCAAGTTGCTGCAATCACCATCGTCAGAGCCACATAACACCCACAAGAACCGACAGCCGTGATAATAATTCCTGTAGCAGTGATGACTCCGGGCTCGATGACTTCAATCACTTGAAACACAGCTCCAAACGAAATAGGCAGTGACGACACAAACAATCGGATCCAGAAGGCGTAATTCGCTTTCCATCCTTCCTCCGGTTGCTTCAACGGGATGCATTCCATAAGAATCGCTAGGATAAAAGCTGGGATCATGGATGTGGTGCAGACAAAAATACTCGGGTCGGAGATGTACGTTCGTAGTAATCTCGGAGCGAAAGTAGTCGCTGAACGGAGTATCGTCCGTGATGGCCGACTTGAATGCTCTGCCAATTGAATGAAAAGACCGATCGAGCCCATCGTGCAGGGTGAGAAGAAGTTGTGGCCTTGGGAGATCGACAGGCTGGACTTTCGACCCCAGAGCCATTTGAATCACGCAGCGTTGAACTGGTTAGTGATTCTGCGGTGAATACACAGTCGTGTCCAGGGTCACGATGGGCTTGGAAAGAACAAATATATAGGCTGCAGTTATTCCTGCCGACGCGTGCACGGTCTCACTTACTGGCGAAACGAAAGACGCAAATACCGAACACGAAGAAAAGTTGATTAGAGTTGCGTTTGAATCTTCTGAATAGACGACACCTCGAGGAACGCGTATACGTTACCTCTCAGCGCCAGCATGCGCTCGACGGAGTACATGTACCACTGATGATCTTGTGCATGTAGTGTTGACCCCGACCTCAAACTGTCAAAGCGGTCGTTGCTGAACGTTGTCCCTCATGCTGCGATGCAGACAGCACTTACCCAGACACGAACACCTTCCTGCTCACAGATATTTCCATCCTGAGTCGTCCAGCAGTAGCGTCCTACCCGATACCACTAAACTAAACCCACACTCTTCTCCCTACAGCTCCAAACGGGCAATAGCACTCATTTTCCACGAGAGCGCAGCAGCTTCCTGGTCGCAGTAGAATGCCGCACTGAGCACAGGCCAAAATTGCTGCCGATATCTGCACCGGCGCTGCACCTGCTGACGTACTTGGACCGCTTCAGCGGGTTAGGCGCAGTTCGTCATGACGCGCCTTCATGATTCACTCCAAAACCCAAGTCCCGCATTGCACTACAATTGCCCGCATGGTTTTTAGCAGAAATTTGTATAATACATGCATCCCCGCTACAGCACATGTACTGTATCGGGATTCACTCCGTCATCGCGTCATTTTCCCGTGGCACCGGCCTCCGGACATTTTGCTTAGAGATTCCGGCCGCCACGTCTCTGTCCACAATTGGTGTCCGATCGCCTCGTGACGACGACCCCATTTTTCCAAAGCGGAGCGTCCGTCCACCGCACTCTCTATAGAAAACCTGCCAACTGAGGCATCTAAAGCCAACACCTCGGTATCTCTCCTCACACGGTCTACATGTACATGTAGCAAAAAGTCAAACTCAGGCATGGAGTCTAAAATATAACAGCAAAATAAAACCTGCCAAATGTTCCAAGGAAAGCACAAATCGCCGCTCATTGGCTACAAAACCGTGCAGAACCGATCCACCCACCTCTACCCTACCTCTTCTCTCCTAAGCCTCACCTACGTGGCGTCCACCATCGGATCTTCCTTCATTTCGCGATTTGCCGGCTCGAGCTCAAGACCATCACTCCTGACCATTCCGCACTTTAAATGGCGTCCACGATCGCGTCCTTCGCCAACTTCCTCAAGCAGTCCAAGGCGCACGCGGTGGACAACCGCGAGGTGCTGATCGCCGGCGTCCTGTACAAGAAGCCGGAGCGCAACTCGCTGCTGTGGAAGAAGCGCTACTGCGTCATCTACGCGGGCGAGCTACAGATCGTGTACTTCCTTTCGCTCGAGGACTTCGAGAAGCGCGCCATCCGCGGCAAGATCCCCTTCTCCTCCGTGCACGCGTGGGACGGCAAGCCGCACGGCTTCCAGTTCTACACGCCCAGCGACAACTGCTTCCGCGTGTACACGGACAGCGCCGAGGAGCAGCAGAAATGGCTCAATGCGCTGCAGCAGAGCATCGACCAGGCTCCTGACCGCAAGGACGGTGCCAAGGTCGAGTACACGCGCCCCGTGGCCGCGTCCCCGTCTTCGTCCCCCAAAGCCGCGAGCTTCCGCTCCAAGCGCAGCGACTCGTGGCGCGAGGAGGACCCGGACGTGCTGTCTATGGCCGTGGAGCTCGAGGACCTGCGCAGCGAGGTGACGACGCTCAAGGCCGAAGTCGCGTCCTACGAACAGGCCGAGAAGCGTTACGGGAGGAAGTCAGCGTGACTAAGCTGGCTCGTCGCGGCTCTGTGCTGGACGACGGCACGGAGCTCAACATTGAGCCCCGTGAGATGGAGCGGATGCGCGCCATCTTCAACCTCTTCGACGTGCAGGGCAACGGCTTCATCAGCGAGGACG
The DNA here is from genome assembly GCA_012656075.1 of Phytophthora hibernalis. Taxonomy (NCBI): domain Eukaryota; phylum Oomycota; class Peronosporomycetes; order Peronosporales; family Peronosporaceae; genus Phytophthora; species Phytophthora hibernalis. The sequence continues at coordinate 83,396 of JAAKBF010000129.1, forward strand.
ATCTGCTGGACTTGCACGCCAAGCTGGGCGAGCCCATCTCGAACGAGGACGCGCGCGAAGCCATCTCGTACATGCACAGCAAGTCCACGACGGGCCAGATCGACTTCAACTCGTTCATGAAGTGGTGGAACGACGACCACGCCGCCGACAACCAGACGGAGGCCATGCGCAGGTACCAGGCCAAGTTCAAATTCCTCAAGGCGCGTATCGCCAACCCCGAGGTGGGCAACATCGAGACGGAGGCCGTGGGCGCCTTCCCGAGCTTCGAGTTCCGCGTCAACTTCTACCACGCGGGTCCGAACGGCGAGCGCCAGCAGATCTCCCCGTGGCACGACATCCCGCTCTACAACCCGGACGGCACCGTCAACTTCATCTGCGAGATCCCCAAGTGGACCCGCAAGAAAATGGAGATTGCCACGGGCGAGCCCTTTAACCCCATTAAGCAGGACACCAAGAACGGCAAGCTGCGCGAGTACGGCTGGGGCGAGATGATGTTCAACTACGGCGCCATGCCGCAGACGTGGGAGGACCCGTCGCACGTGACGGAGGGCACGGGCTGCGTGGGCGACAACGATCCCATTGACGTCGTGGAGATCGGTACCAAGCAGTGGCGCACGGGCTCCATCGTGCAGGTCAAGATCTTGGGCGTGCTCGCACTCATCGACGACAACGAGACGGACTGGAAGGTCATTTGCATCAACGTGGAGGACCACTACGCCCCGCTCATCAATGACGTGGCGGACATTGAAGCCCACATGCCCGGCTGCATCACGGCCATCCACGACTGGCTCCGCGACTACAAGCTGCCCCAGGTGAACAAGTACGGATACGAGGACAAGTGCATGGGCCGCGACTTCGCCGAGGCCACTGTGGCCGAGACCCACGAGTTCTGGAAACTGCTGATCGAGCAGCGCGGCGGCCAGGCCACCGTCTAAGCTCTCCAGAGCTATCCGCTAGCCACTCCGGCTGACGGAACCGTAGACGCAGGCACCAGGATGCTGGAGTACATGTAAAACACCTACAAAAATGACAAAACCCCGGGTTTCATCACTGCGCTGGGCGTTCCGCTCATTGCACTCACAGTGAGTTGAGTATCACCCCCGTCGTCATCGTCAACGCGTGTGAGATGGATGGTCCAGACTTTTGGTGCCTGCGTCGATCAAGATTTGCAACTACGATTGACTACATGGACACTCCATCAGATTCGCGTCTCTCGCAGGTCAAGGCAGAAGCATTGGACACGAGTGGCCAGCCACGCGTGGCGCTCGTTCTGATCCTGTCACCAAGAAAAGCGCATCTTGTCGCCGCTGAAAATATCGCCTTGATGGACTCGGACGAAGGCCTGCGACGGCACTGCAAATAACGAATTCGGCGCTGAAAATGGAAGTTGAAGGCGAGTGGTGGCTTGTCCGGTGACTACCGTTGATTTTGCGGCTGGCTTCAGCCTCGTCCTCGACTGTCAGGCCCACGGTTTGTGATTCACTGGCTGCTATCTCGGTCCAAGCACAAGACTTCGCCATTTACGAATCTGCCGGCCGCGGAGATTACTGCGAGGGGGAGCGGATTTTCATAGCAGACGCCATGCCCGCGGAAGTTGTTGCTCCAGCTGTGGTGACTACCCACACGAAGGATGCTGCGCCAGAGCTTCTTACGGTCAAGTTGGCCCCTCCGTCCCCGACCGTCGCAGACCCCGGTCTCCGTCCTCGGACAGCAGTCGCCCAGCGTCGCCTACTTTCACTGAGAGCGACGGAATGGGGACGAGCAGCTCCATGATCACTGCAAGCACCACCTCCGTTTGCACGATGACGTCGACAGCGCTCGACTTGAGCAGCGTGAGCACGACGGCCGAGAATGCAAACGTTCCCGAGGCACAACCTACTTCACCAGCCCGAAAGGCACTCGACCGAGCCAACACGAAGGCAAATCTGTCGATTCTAGACAAGCGGATGCGTATCGGGAAGACTAAGCTTGGCCACACGCGGTACAAGAACGTCGAGCGCAGCTTCAAACCTCCAGCAGGCAACGTAATTAATCTGCAGCACGAGCAGTACGCGCTAACGTACGGCATGATGTGCGGCATCCGAGACTCCGCTGGACTCCAGAAGCCGTTCAAGCAGCGGCTGACGATGGATGACTTCATGCTCGTCGACAAGAAGATTTTCCCTGCCAACTCGCAGCTCCAGCACCCGTTCAAGTTCAAAGACTACTCGCCTGATGTCTTCCGCCAAGTGCGTCGTCGTTTCGGGATCGATCTCGCAGACTACATGCTGACACTCAGTGGCGACTTCAACTTCATCGAGTTCATGTCGAACTCCAAGTCGGGGCAATTCTTCTTCTATTCCCACGACGGCCGCTTCATGATCAAGACACAAACCAAGGACGAGTCCAAGTTCCTTCGCCGTATCCTGCCGCACTACTACAAGTTCGTGATGGAGAACCCCAACACGCTGATCACACGGTTCTACGGCATGCACCGCGTCAAGATGCACCACCTGCGAAGGAAGATGCACTTCGTCATCATGGCTAGCGTCTTTGACACGCCGCTAGAGATCCACGCGCGGTTCGACCTGAAAGGCTCACGAATTGGACGCCACGCATCGCCAAAAGAGCATGAGCGAGGAAGCGCCGGCGTGTTGAAGGATAACGATCTATTGGAGAAGGGGTTCCACCTGCAGATGGGTGTGGCGCGACGCGCCATATTCCTTGTTCAGCTCCGCAAGGACGTCGAGTTTCTGAAGCGCATGAAGATTATGGATTACAGCCTGCTGATCGGCGTGCACGACTCGGACGGCTGCGAACTGCACAACGATTTGTACACAGGCACACCCACGAGTGCGAATGGAGATAGCATTGCGTCAGAAACACAAGGAAGCATGTCGAGGTCGTTGCCCACGTCGCCTGCCGCCTCGGAGCCCGATTTCAGTATGGAGGTTCCTCACTCTCGACCTTTTCGCTCGGCATCGATGCCAGGTGTGCCTGGTGACTGTATTGAGCTGCAGCCACCTCCGATCCCTAGTGCGATCAGCTCGATACAGACACGGCTGGCGCTCTCCCGCCGAACACACCAACATGGAGCGATGGCTGCATGGACCCGGACTTGGACTCGGACAATGATTCGGAGCAGGACGACTCCACGAGTAGTGAAGGTGGGTTCGGGCTCAGCTTCGGTGCTGCCTTCGGGGACTTCTCGTCGCCAGCGAACCGCTTTTCTGGGTCGTTGCCGTCAACACCGAAAGGCTCTGGGTCGACGATGGAGCCTCTGTCCCCACGTTTGTTAGACACGGCAGCATATGCAGAGTACTCCGAGTCGGTGTTCTGCAAGGACGATGGGGGCATCTACGGCCGAGACCGACATGGCCGCAAGAATGGGTTCGTGTATTTCCTGGGCATTATCGACATCCTGCAGCAGTACAACACGCGGAAGATCGCAGAGACGTTCTTCAAGGGCCTGCGTCACAACCGCAAGCAGATCTCAGCAGTGAACCCGGAATTCTACGGCGACCGCTTCATCGAGTTCGTGGAGAAGCACGTGGTGCAGGATGACACGTTGATTTCGCCTCGCCCACGAGCTTCTCCATCCTCCACCGCTGTTCTGGACACCCTTTCTCCTATGGACGAGGAGGCTTGCTGACCAAACGAGATTAATAGCGTAGCGAGGGGACATTATTTACAATCAAGCAAGATTGCTCAAAACTTAATGTTGATTGTTGTTGGAAAGAACCAAGATGTTGGTTGAGCTGACCAACGCTCAGATGATGGTCGATATGGGTTTTGCATCGTTGAAGTGAAGTAGGTCCTTATAGTGTAAGTTGCTTGCATCCTGAAGAAAGTTAAGTTTCAGGAGAAATAGGGACTTTACTGAAGACTTTTACAGATCTTGATACGGCGCTTTCGTCAAGAATGTGTCCTGCAGTTCGGGTGGTGCTGAAAGAACATGCTGACAAAGACCTCCCGAGAGATGAGCTTCTCAGGGCGTACAATAATGTCAGAGATGAGCTCCTTTCGGCACTTGGAGATATATGGCTCTATGATTTGACTGAAGTCACGGAGCAATTTCAAATTCGTTTGCTAGAATACGCTCTAAAGAGCGGATCGACGGAATTTGTGGACGAGGTTTGTGAAGCTGTTTGTGAAGCTGTTGGCAAGCCAACGTGGGTTTCAAAAACACCGCTCAATCATGACGGCCACAACGCACTTCATGTAGCTCCTTCTCTCGGGGACGAAGGCATTGTTTTGCTTTTGTTGAACAAGTACAAATGTAACGCGATGATTGAGGATTGCGACGGAAAAACAGCCAGCCAACTTGTGAAAAGTGAAGAGAACAACCATGCACTGACTCGCTTGATTTTGGAGAACCACGAGAAGAAAAACAAGTTCATGAATCTGACCTCCCGAATGCTACACCAAGACGTGGTGGAGCTGCCAGAACTTGTCGAGCTTACTTGCAACATTACCAGCGTCTACGATCTGAGAATTGTGTTTCACTTGGCCTATCGTGCGGTGACCGATGGCGAGTTGACGCAACTGATAGTGATGGCCTTCGAGCAAGCCGTCAAGATGAAACTGATGTTCGACAACTCTGCCGCCGTGTTTTTCAAGGAGGTATTGCGAGAATGCAAGCGGCACAAGCTGATCTCGCAGAGGCAAAGGATTATTGGAAGGCTGAAGCTTCCAAAGTGAATATGCTTGAGGTTTGAAGGATTCATCCTCCCCGTTAACCGCTTTCTCAAACTCTGTGGCACCGGTTTCCGCCAGTTGCGTTAACAAACTCTCGGCTAGGTCGCTGCAGTCAAACATACTGTGTAACACCCCACAAGCAGAGGTCCGCCGCACAACATAAGTCCACCGGTCACCATCCCGATCAGCTTCCGTCTTCGCTTTTGATCTCGTTCGAGACGTGATTTCTCTTGAAGTGCTGTCGAGAGTGAGTTCAAGCTTGTTTGTAGTACCGTAACACAACATTCATCTCGGTCACTGAAACTCGGTGCTCGAGATGTTCCGGAGACAGCCTGCGTTGATACGTTCCAGTTTAAGTCCTTACTTGGCGAAGTTGTTCCTCTTGAAACTGGGGAATCTGATCAGAACCATCCAATTGTGCCTACCGGTAGCAAGCCCCGTGAGCACATACAGCGCTTCACGCCGAGAAATGCGACCGTCGCATTTCAGATCACAACTGAGAATGAAGTTGACAAAGTCAAGGTCCATTCCACATTGTTTGAAGTAGCTCCAGATCTCGAACGAAAGTTCACCGTCCCCATCGTTGTCGATTTCAGCAAAAATGGCGTTAACGTGCTGCAGCAAGATGGACCCGATGTGAGGCAGGAATCCAGATTTTTCTGCAGCTTTACGCTCAACATCGTCTGCATATCGTAGTGCTGAGGGAGCAATCAAGGTTACATCACAAGCACATCAAGCATTCATCGCACGTCGAGCACCGAAACGCTGTGTCATTCCTGAAAATTGGCATCAAGCACGAGTCGCAGACGCCGTGCATTAAGTTGATATGGCGCACAATACTGAAAAGCTCCTTCGCGTCGATAGACCCACTCCGGTCTTCATCGTACTGGTGAAAAAGGATGGCAACCGTTTTTGGTGAGGCGTATTCCAACTTTTTTCAAGATCCTCTTTTGCTGGTGGCGCCGAAAATGTTGGCGGCAACGTCAAGTATAAGCCTCTCCTCGAACAAGTGAACGTATTCACCAAGAAGACTCCAATGAAAAATTAGACGCGTCGGACAAGACAATACGAGCCACACCATGAGCGATTATGTACTCTCCACAGAGATGGTACGGGGTTGCGATGAGTGCTGCGATGAAGACATGCTGTCTTGTGTCGAGTGCACGGAAAACTACGACATTTGTACCTCTTGCCGGAACAAAGGTAAGATATGCCACAGCCATGATCGTTTTGAAGTGACCCAACCTTTTCCGCTACACAGTTTCGGACTGTACTACGAACAAACCACCAGTGGAGTTTCACGTCTCACAGTGGGGAACTCCGAATTGTGGGAGATGTACAAACCGTTCGTTGGTGACAGGGTGGGTGAGGTTAAAAGGTAAAGGCCCACGCAGCGCTTCCTAAAGTGCTATTGCCACTATTTGGAAGGCAATCGAAGAGATAGAGAGCCGCTCAAGTGGAGAGGGAATACATTATTGCATAGCTTAGCTTCCTGAAATATATACAATGGATATGACTCGAGTCTTGTGTTGCATTTTGCCAAATGCCAAAAGCAGCAATTCATCTTGATAAAAAAATAATCTCGAGTTGTACGGGCGGAGACCTGCATGACTAAAAGAATGTTCAACAACAGTAGAAGCTGTTTTATGATTAGAGCATTCCTCTTGAGGAACATCAGAAGAACCTTGTTGTTGGGAAAGTGGCGCACACATGATCTACTTCGAAGTATTAAATAAGGTGCTGGTTCGAACACAGTAACAATGAGTGTGAGTCAACTGAAGATTTCTTGAACACGCCTTCTAGAACGCATCGATACATCATCTTTGGGGATTCCTCAGGCTTCTATCGAAAACAAGTTGGAAATGCATTCTACATCCATTTTCCGCTCTGTATCCTGATACACGGGATCATCACGACTCGTCTAACTTTTTTAAACAGCTGAATTTGTTATCCTTGGTGCAATATCGATGCCTGTAAACGTCACAACGGCTCAGTGGTCTCTCGTTTGACCGTAGAACCTTGATCAAGCCGCTCAAATCTCGAAGTGACAATGATAGCGCTGCGGACTCTGTAGCAGGGATCGGAATTTAATAACTTTTTGGGCAGTAATAAGTATAATAGTGGGCTCAATATTAATTATTGCACCTTCTTCTTTAAAATCAATTGAAAAATTGGGCAATAATACCCAATACATTACCAGAAACGACATAATTAAAGGATACATAGTAAAATTAAGTCAAAAATTATGAGTCCTCACGAACCAACCGTTGCGGAGACTCTCATAACCCACTTCGGCCTCGCATGTACCTAGTATTACCACCTCACTTCGCAATTTACTTGCTAAACCTCAACCCAAGCAGAACAAGTTCCTCCCCTCCCCACCCAAAGATGCCGACAAGCGCCGAAATCAGCGCCTTCTTTTGAAGAGGGCCCTGACTACCGCTATACCTGCAAAATCTGCAACGGCGGACGCAAGCAGGCCCCAGCAACTGGCTACTCCAACCTCCTCTCTCATCTGGCGAGCAAGCACCCCGACTACCTGACCGAGATGGCTACATCCCTACGTGCTCAAAGTGGGTCCATCGTGTCGTTTGGATTCGTTCCAGAGTCGGTGGATCACCTGTACCGCTGGATGCGCTGGGTAATCACCCTCTGTGCGAGGTTGACGACCCATTGACGCGGTCAATGTGCCTACTACGTCCAAGGCTGTCAAGTTGAAAATGCAATTTGTTGCAGGAAAGTTGGGCAAGGTACTTGAAGTGAAGATGAGTGAGGCGTTCGGCATCATTTTCGACGGATGGACGCTTGGTTCGAAGCACTATCTCGCCATCTTTGTCGTCTATATGCATGGAAGCTATCTCCGACGGCGATTGATTTCGATTTCGCCGCTCGATGACGGCTCGCAGACGGCCTACGTCCAGATCGACCATTTCAAGCGGGTTTTGGACCTCTACAACAAGACCATACCTATGGTTTTGTTTGTCGTCGGCGACAATTGTAGCACCAATCGCTCGATTGCCACGAGGCTGACTGTGCCGTTGATTGGTTGCGCGAGTCACCGACTCAATTTGGCAGTGCAGGCCTTTCTGGGCCACTATGAGTCGGAGCTCGACCAGGTCAACACGCTGATGATCCAGCTACGACAGCCCTTCAACAGCGCTGAGCTGGCCAAGTTCACGGATTTGCGCCCGATCAAGAGAAATGCCACACGCTGGTCGTCAACTCGTGAGATGGTCACACGGTACCTTCGTATCCGGAGTGATATCCGTAAGGTGGAGTCTGTCCAGGATCTTGTCCCTTCTGCGTCGGCTAACCGCAAATTGGCAGCTTTGGATACGGATCTACGCATTCTTGATAGTGTTTGCAAAAACCTACAAGATGAAACGACTACCATGGCGGACACCAGGCTCCTATTCACTTCGTTGCTGGAGCGATACCCAGAAATGAAGAGCCACCTTGATCCGGCATCGAAAATCGTGCACTCACCCACTTTTGAGAACGCCGTAATCAAGGTGGCCAACTGTACTCCCCTTTCCCCAGTAGGCTAAAAGTGTAGCGAGGTTCGTCACTCTTCTACCTGTCGTCGGAGAGAAGCGCAAGAAGGACCGAGCTCCGGACTTCGCGACGACTATTCTTCTGGACGGCGCTGCCCCACGCAGAGCAGGAAGGTCTGCTACTGCCTACCACGCCTTGTTGACGAAAATCCCGCCGACAAGCAATGCCTGTGAGCCCTTGTTCTCGCAGACCAAGCTGATTCTGACCCCTCAGCGAGGTCGTTTGGATGATGCTAACTTCGAGTTGATTACCTTCCTTCGTGCTAACAGCGATATGTGGAATGCAGGTACCCTCATGTCGAGTGAATCGAGTGAGTAAGAACGATGAGGTAACGAACACTCCTGGCAATATATTACTTTTATTGCTAAATATTTATTATTTTGCTGTGTCGTATTACACTTACTATTATGCAGCCAAGCAATTGTCCGTAAAATAAAACATTTTATTTTCCGATCCCTGCTCTGTAGCTAGAGGCAGGGCATGGCGTTGCCGATAGATCAAAGGCACGCGGCAAGAAACGTAGTCGGGGTCAGAAGCAGGTCAACAATTCCAACTGAATAGATAACTTCAACGTAGCTGCTCATTGCGAGAGTGTACGTCGTTGAAGTGAACTGCATAATGTACTCTTGTATTGTTGCTCCAGCGGTCTCTTGTAAATAAATTTAGTTTCTGGCGCTAACTGTGCCTCACTTTGAATGTTACCCATTTGCATTGGGTCCGTATAGCCTTTCTCAACGGAATGTATTTTCACCAGCGCATAAATGCAGCCACCCGTAATCCCGTAACTCTCTTGTCGGCACCACCGGTAGCCAGCAAGAGCTCATTCGTACCCAGCGAGTACAGTATCACAAATCTGCAATCGCTGGAGGTTCCTTTCCCGTTGCCTGTGCAGCGTACCTCTTCTCGGGCAACTCACTTCTCAATTTGAGACCTTCACAACACTTGTGCGATGTGGACTAAGACAATTACGGACTTCGTACGCGTGAACGATGAGGCCGGCGTTCTTCGTTGTTTAAAGAATAAGGGTGACATCAACGAGAGGCGATCAAACAATTCCACTCCCTTGATCAACGCTGCGATCTACAACTACAGTGCGATGATCAAGCTCCTGCTCGACAACGGCGCCGACATTGAAGCAGTTGACAAAAGTGGAATGTCGGCACTTGGCACTGCCATTTACTACAGAAATCAGGACGCTGTTGCCCTTCTGGTTGAACGCGGTGCAAACGCCAACAAAGTCGGCTACCAACAGACGACAGCGCTCTACCAAGCAGTCGAACGTGGTAATGTTTCTGCTACGAGGACTCTCTTGATGAATGGGGCCAACCCGCTCGTGCTGTGCGGTAACGGCAAGTCAGTCATGAACCTCGCCGCCACGGGAGAAATTGAGACGCTACTGAAGACTTTTACAGATCTTGATATGGCGCTTTCGTCAAGAATGTGTCCTGCAGTTCGGGTGGTGCTGAGGAACATGCTGGCAAAAGATGAGCTTCTCGATGCGTACAAGATGACAAAAGATGAGCTTCGTGAGTCGCACAAGAAGGTCAGAGGTGAGCTTCTCAAGGCGTACAAGAAGGTCAGAGATGATCTTCTCAAGGCGTCCAAGAAAATGAGAAGTGAGCTCTTTCCGACAGATGGGGATACGAAATGGCTCGACGGTTTGCCTGAAGTCACGGAGCAATTTCAAATTCGTTTTCTAGCACACGCTCTAAAGAGCGGATCGACGGAATTTGTGGACGAGGTTTGTGAAGCTGTGTGTGAAGCTGTTGGCAACCCAACGTGGGTTTCAGAAACGCCGCTCAATCATGACGGCCAGTACGCACTTCATGTAGCTGCTCCTGTCGGGGACGAAGGTGTTGTTTCGCTTTTGTTGAACAAGTACAAATGTAACGCGATGATTGAGGATTGCGACGGAAAAACAGCCAGCCAACTTGTGAAAAGTGAAGAGAACAACCATGCACTGACTCGCTTGATTTTGGAGAACCACGAGAAGAAAAACAAGTTCATGAATCTGACCTCCCGAATGCTACACCAAGACGTGGTGGAGCTGCCAGAACTTGTCGAGCTTACTTGCAACATGACAAGCATCTACGATCTGAGAATTGTGTTTCACTTGGCCTATCGTGCGGTGATCGATGTCGAGTTGAAGCAACTGATACTGTTGGCCTTCGAGCAAGCCGTCAAGATGAAACTGATGTTCGACGACTCCGCCGCCGTGTTTTTCAAGGGGTATTGGAAGAATGCAGGCGGCGCGAGTTGATCTCGCAGCGGCAACTGTGGCATTGGGAGATCGAAGCTTCCAAAGTGAATATGGAGAACTCGGAATTCGTTCGAAAGATCCAAAACTCAATCGCTCATCTCGAGCACCGAGTTTCGGTCACCGAGAGGAATGTCGAGGTACTAAAGTCGAGCTTGGACTTACTCCAGGCAGCACTTCAAGAGAAAGCACGGCTCGAAGAAGATCAAAAGCGGAGGCAGATGCTAATCGGGATGCTGACCGGTGGACTTATGTTGTGCGGCGGACCTCTGCTTGAGGGGGTGATAAACAGTATGTTTGACAGCAGTGACTTAGCCGAGAGCTTATTGATGCAGCTGGCGGAAACCGGAGCCACGGAGTTGGCGAAAGCGGTTGTCGGTAGCGGGGAGGAAGAATCCTCGAAGCCTCAAGTTGAAGCTGTTCTGGAGAAGGCCGGCTTTGACATGGACCAGTTGAAGTCCTTGCTTGGTGAAGTTGTTGCTCTGAAAACTAAGGAAACTAATCAGAACCAGCCAATTCTGCCCAGTGCACGAAGTGTAGAATCGCCCATGGCATGGCTCGGATTGTCTTGTCCGTCGCGTGAGTGTCAGCGATCAGAGTCCAATTTTTCACTGGAGAGTCTTCTTGGCGAGTACGTTGGCTTGTTCGAGGAGAGGCTTATACTTGACGCCGCCGCCAACATTTTCAGCGCCACCAGCAAAAACGGAGCCATTCAGTTGGAGGATCTTGACAAAAAGTTGGAATACGCCTCGCCAAAAACGGTTGCCATCCTTTTTCACCAGTACGACGAAGACCGGAGTGGGTCTATCGACGCGAAGGAGCTTCTCTGTATTATGCGCCATACCAACTTCATGCGCGGCATCTGCGACTCGTGTTTCATGCCAGTTTCCAGGAATGACACAGCGTTCCGATGCTCAACGTGCGATGAATGTTTGCTGTGCGTGAGATGTTACCCTGATCGCTCCACAATTCACCCTCAACACTGCGATAAGTTCCTACCTGCAGACGATGTTGAGCGTAAAGCTGCTGAAAACTCTGGGTTCCCGCCCCACATTGGATCCATGTTGCAGCAGCACGTTAACGCCATGTTTGCTGAATTTGACACCGATGAAGACGGCGAACTTTCATTCGAAGAGATCTGGAGCTACTTCAAACAATGTGGAATGGACCTTGACTTTAACAAATTCGTTCTCAGTTGTGATCTCAAATGTGACGGTCGCATTTCTCGGCGTGAAGCGCTGTATGTGCTCACGGGGCTTGAGATGGTACGGGGTTGCCATGAGTGCGGCGAAACCAGCTTCGTCTGCGATGAAGACATGCTCTCTTGTGTCGAGTGCACGGAAAAGTACGACATTTGTACCTCTTGCCGGAACAAAGGTAAGATATGCCACAGCCATGATCGTTTTGAAGTGGCCCAACCTTTTCCGCTACACAGTTTCGGACTGTACTACGAACAAACCACCAGTGGAGTTTCACGTCTCACAGTGGGGAACTCCGAATTGTGGGAGATGTACAAACCGTTCGTTGGTGACAGGGTGGGTGAGGTTAAAAGGTAAAGGCCCACGCAGCGCTTCCTAAAGTGCTATTGCCACTATTTGGAAGGCAATCGAAGAGATAGAGAGCCGCTCAAGTGGAGAGGGAATACATTATTGCATAGCTTAGCTTCCTGAAATATATACAATGGATATGACTCGAGTCTTGTGTTGCATTTTGCCAAATGCCAAAAGCAACAATTCATCTTGATAAAAAAATAATCTCGAGTTGTACGGGCGGAGACCTGCATGACTAAAAGAATGTTCAACAACAGTAGAAACTGTTTTATGATTAGAGCATTCCTCTTGAGGAACATCAGTAGAACTTTGTTTTGCGAAAGTTGACAATCTAATGAGTTACCGGTAGTTCGACCTCTGTAACAATGAGTATGAGTCAACTGAAGATTTCTTGTACACGCCTTCTAAAACTCATCGATACATCAATTTTGGTACTCCTCAGGCTTCTATCGAAAGCGCAACAAAGTGGAAATGCATTCTACATCAATTTTTCGCTCTGTACCCGGAATTCATCACATTCGCCTAATTGTTTTGACACCTTACCAAAACGTGACCAGAATTTCACTACTTTCTACTTGAAGTATCCTTGGTGCAATACCAATGGCTGTAAACGTCACAACTCAGAGATCTCTCGTTTCCTGCTCATCCGCGAGCCCGAAGCTCTCATGTTGCTGCAATTATGGCGGAAAACTCACGTTGTAGGATCACCACGTTCTTCCCTGCTTCACAGTCGCATAATAAAGGCAGGGCCATTTTACAACAAGCGATAACTTGATGGTTGTTCACGAGCCCACGCGCTCGGCTTCCTCGCGACCGCTACATTTACCTTTGCAACATACCCAAGCAATACTTTTCTGGTCACGATCGTCTCCAGAAACAGAAATGAAGCCAAAACCCTCCTCCACCTGTGCACGACCACATTGCTGGGTGCTGGTGCATCACGTGTCTGGTCACGTTTAAAGTTCTTGTGTGCAGCAATCAGAGGCTCGTGCCTCACAACTTCTGCCCGATCAACGGATTGCCTTAAAAGTTTACCTAACGTTATAATAATACCTTGGCCCGGGACTGGAAATCAAAATCAGGAGACTATACAGCAGCAGCGCTGCCACCACGATTCCATCCTACCGGTAGCAATCCAAAAAGGTATCTGTGGCACACGACCGCAAATTGATTAACGAAAGTATCAACTGATCTTCGATCGGTTGACAACTTGTCAACCGATCGAAATTAGTTAATGACAACGCGTATCCCTGCTGTGGCACATCCAATCACGTAAACCCACAGTTGCCTTCCACTTCAACGTGGGTCTGTCTCTGGCAAGGGCAGACTTCCCCATCAGCGTCTATGGCATGAGATCACGAACACAAGACACAACACAACCAGGAGAAGTTTCTTTCGAGCTGTACAGCACCACCCACCGTAGTAACGTTAATCGTGTACATGTACCAACGACTGCAGGTGATTGCGAACACTGCGTGAGATTGTTCAGCCAAAATCTCGTCGTCGCTTTTCAGGGCGACACGTTGCTCGACGTGTCAAACGAATCCAAGCAAAAGGTGCCTCAACGATCGGCTGCAACACAACACGGCACAACCACGAATCTCTTCCTGGAAAAGGGGTCCCCACGACCAGGTGCACACACGATATGCCTCGCTCCCTCGCCCCATACAAGTGCCAGGCTCAATACGCACAGTGCAAAGTGTCCACAACGTCTGTCCCCAAGCGGCTGTCTCACGACAGGCGCAAAGCAGCGCCGAAACCCCTGGCTATCTAAAGCCAAGGTGAGCTCATGTGCCTCATTCTGGCGGTCGTTCGGTACGTGGCCAGCATTGCAAGGCTCGCAATGGTTCATTCCCGTTTTTCCGGTCTCCAAGTTCCACTTCCAGCTATCAACTCGTTTGGTCAAAAATGACGTCTTCCGTTGCGCTTCGTCACATTCCTCCGCTCAAAGTTCGTTCACTGGGCTCTCGTGAAGCTGCAAATGCTCCCAAGACACTCCACTCGACCACTGCAATTCCGTTGCATCTCAAGCTCGCTGTGGGCGGAATGGCCGGTGCTGTCGGAATGGTCACAACTTTCCCCATGGACATCGTCAAGACCCATTTGCAGGGCCAAACGAGAACCGGAGGGCGAATGATGTTCTCTGGGCCTTTGCAGTGCTTCCGACACATTGTGGCCACCGACGGAGTGCGCGGGTTGTATCGCGGTCTGCCGCCTACGCTCATGGGAGTTTTACCCGAAAAGGCCATCAAACTGGCAGTTAACGAACAACTTCGCGAACAATTCGCAGACGCTGACGGTCATCTCAGTCTTCCCAAGCAAGCACTGGCTGGTGCAGGTGCTGGCAGTGCCCAATCCATCATCACCAACCCGGTAAGTGCTTGAAAACTTTACCCGTTCATTGATTTTTAGACACGTTCACTAAAGGAGACTTTGGACTTTTGCAGGTTGAGATCGTCAAGATCCGATTGCAGATGCAGACGTCGCTACCAGTGGCAGAACGACAGACGGCGGCGGAGATTGCTCGAAGTTTGGGCGTTCGGGGCATGTACAAGGGCGCGGGTGTTTGTTTCTTGCGAGACGTGCCCTACGCTGTGTTGTTCTTCCCTGGTTACGCTACACTCCGAGATGCGTGGACAGACAAGACCACGGGCAAGAACTCGGTGCTGTCCATTGTGTCGGCTGGAGCTATTGCCGGAGCTGGAGCTGCTGCGATCTGCACTCCTGCAGATGTGATCAAGACGCGGTTGCAGATGAAGGGATCTCCGTACACGGGTATGGTGGACTGCGTCCGGAAAATCGTGGCTGCTAATGGATCCAAGGCGTTGATGAAGGGCGCGGGGCCTCGTATGATGGTACAAGCTCCGCTGTTCGGCATCACGCTCGTGGCTTTCGAGCTGCAGAAGAAGTACATGGAGTCTCTGTAAGACTCAATTCATTTCATAGACCTCTGCCAACGACCAGGACAATGAGCGGTAAGCTCGTTCTGGTCTGTTGTGCTCTCTCATCATGTGTTCATGGGCTTGCTGAGCCTCACACCTTCTGGAAGTAGCGACAGCTACTTTGAGGTGACATGTGTATTTATTTGGAATGGTATCTGAAGCTGAGATCAGATCTATGCAACCAATGCATCATAGACCAATATTGTTTGGCTATTCATGTTGCTTTCGTAAGCTACCTGGAACGCATTGGCACATTAGGTTTCATTGTTGTGCCTGCAATTGGAATCTGCCATGGGAGACCGTTGATCAGAAGGAGGTCCTGGAAACCTTAGGTCAATCCTTTGAGCGCGTCCACAGTAAATTGCAGTGCAGTCCCCAAAATTGGAGCAGCACTCGCAGCATCGCACGCGACAATAGATAGCAGACCTGATCCATCTCCAGGACAGCCACGAAGCACTGAAGGTGTTATTCTTGAGACACTCAACTGGTTGAACTAACACAAAGCAATTCCATCAGAAGGAATAGCAGCAGTGCGGAGTTCGACAGGATGACCTTCAAAGTGTCGGTTGCTCCGACATCTCAAGCGATTCGATCTCTTCGGGTGCAGTCAAACGGTGCTTGGTCGTCTTCCAAGTCCTCAACTCTACAGAAAGAGGCTTCCACTCGAGTTGTTTCAGCGGTAGCAGGTCCGAACGCCACAAGCGCCGTAGCAACAAAGTACAAACCTGGCAAATGGGACATCTTCATGCTCGGCATCACCATTGTCATCGGAGGACAGTACTTTTGCTGGAATGCCGGGATCGCAGCAGGACTTTACAGCTTTTTCATCGCGTATCTGCTCATTGCGACCGCATACATCGCGTTGTGCTGCTGTACGGCTGAGATCACGGGTGCCTTGCCATTTGCTGGCGGAGCGTACGGATTAGCACGTTGTACGCTCGGATTTTATCCTGCATTCATGATCGGCTGCTGTGAAGCTCTTGAGTACATCGCGTACGTCTCGACTTCTACTATCGCGTTTGTTGATCTCATCGTCGACTCGGTTCCAGAAGTGAAGCCGTATCGGCCTTTGCTATGGGCGCTCTTTACATGAGCGCTTTGATTTTCCACATCAAAGGTGGTCGAGCGTTCTGGATATTCAACATGGGTCTTGGGGTAGTATCGCTCCTTATTGTTGTGCTGTACTGCTTCGGGTCACTTCCGTTCGTCAGTTTTTCAAAATATGCAGTCGATCCGGACCTGGAATTCGTGGATGGAATTTCAGGTTTCATGAAGGCGCTTCCTCTCGCTGCCTGGTTCTTTGTCGGAGTCGAAGCTCTTCCTATGGCTAGTGATCAGATCCAACAAGCAAAACACATTGTGCCAATCGCCCAAGTCGCGTGTGTCGTGACGCTGTTTGTTACTGGAATTTTCATCTACTTCGTTACAGCTTCATTGCCTCCGGGGCTCGCTGCACTACCAACAGAACTGGTTCCGTTCGACAATGGCTTCACCCTCCTCTTCAATATTGGTCGCCATGCTGCTACTGTTTTATCACTACCTGCAACCTACGCGACAGCTTTCGGATTCATGTGGTGCTATGGCAAGCTTATCGTAGCAATGGCGACTTCCAAACTTCTGCCTGCCTTTCTTAGCAAAACGACAGAAGCCGAGGAAACTCCGTACGCTGCTCTCATTGCAGGGACGAGTGTGAGCTATGCACTCTGCCTCGTCGTGTACTGGGAGCCTTCTATCGGTTTGAACCTGTTCAACATTTGCATGCTCTCGGGTTTCATGTCGTACACGGGTCAATGCGTCGGCTACATCTCGCTCAAGCACAACTACCGGAACATCAAGAGCTCCGAGTTTCGAAGCCCCTTCGGATCGTACGGAGCACTCTACTCAATGTTCGTGTGGGTTTTGAGCATCATTGGGATTGTTGGTTTCAAGGAAATGGCAACGTTGAAACCATTGTGTTCCTGGCGGTCGTGACAGTTCTCACGGTCTTCTACTTTGCCTATGCGCGAAAGCGGCAAACTTTTTCTCCCCAAGAAAACCGTGTGATGCTCGTCGCCCACGTCACAAAGTTCAACATTAAAAAGGTAGCTGCTAGACGACAGAAGCATGATTCCGCAAGTGCTTCAAGCCATACCGGTGGAAACAGCTCGACTTCTGAAGGACGAAACTCGAAGAACGGGATAATCAGAAAATCGGTGAGGTCGGTGAGGTCTGTTAGAAGTGGACAAAGTAACAGAAGCACAGGAAGGTAACTAGGAAAACTAGAGCAACATTCGTTGTATAATATTTGAAGATGTGTATGTTGCATTTCGAACACTTCGTAAATTGGGACCTACAGGCTTGTTTTTTGCGGAAAACGGTGCAGAACTCACTTTATAATCATTTTGTGTGTTTGTATCTGGAGGGGGGCGGTGAAATACTGGACCCACTGTACACAATTACTTCAAGTAGGTTTTACAGATTCCAACAATGTTGTTCTCGTCTTCGGGAGTTTCGAAGCCATCGAGACATCGGTGCCGTCGAAAATAGCAAACACTAGCTTTTATTTTTGAAGCTAACTCACTTCGAGAGTCCTGGAGTTGGAGACACAGCCTTGCCAGGTCCGTGGGATGAAGTTTCCAAACATTTTTCGGGAAAGCCTACTGCGGTGCAACCTCTGGCACCACCTTCAGTTCAAGTTGCATCCGTCGGAGCGAAACAAACTACGGATCGAAGTCCTGAACCTGCTGCAGGGCCATCAGCCAGTCATGCGACAGAGTACAAACATGGAAAATTAGACATTTTCACGCTTGGGATCACCATCGTCATCGGCGGACAGTATTTCTGCTGGAACGAAGGGATCAATGCTGGAGTCTACAGCTTCTTTATCGGATACTTGCTGATTGCGTCCGCATATATCACACTGTGTTGCTGCACTGCTGAAATCACGGGTGCGCTCCCTTTGCAGGTGGTTCGTATGGATTGGCGAGGTGTACGCTTGATTTTATCCTGCATTCATGATCGGCTGCTGCGAAGCTCTGGAATACATCGCGTACGTCTCGACATCAACTATCGCATTCGTAGACCTTATAATCGACGTTGCTCCCTCTCTAGAGACTTTATCACCTTTGCTATGGGCTCTCTTCTACGCAAGCGCTCTGGTCTTACAGATCAAAGGTGGCCGCGTGTTCTGGGTATTCAACCTTGGAATTGGTATCGTCTCTCTGATAGTTGTCGTGATCTACTGCTTGGGCTCACTGGCTTTCGTCAACTTTGGCAAATACGGCTCGGTCCCCAATCTTGAATTTGCTGGAGGGTTTGAGGGATTTATGAAGGCACTTCCGTTGGCCGCGTGGTTCTTTGTCGGAGTTGAAGCGCTGAGTCTATCGAGTGACCAAGTTGATCAACCTAAAAACTAGTTCCAGTGGCTCAGGTATCTTGTGTCCTCACGCTTTCCGTCACGGGATTTGTGGTGTACTTTGTGACAGCGTCACTTCCACCAGGTTTGGCTCAGCTACCGCAAGAACTTGTTCCGTTCAACAGAGGCTTCGAACTCATGTTTAACATATCTCACCACGCAGCCACCGTACTCTCACTCCCCGCGACATACGCTACAGCATTTGGTTTTATGTGGTGTTACGGAAAATTGATCGTTGCGATGGCTACGTCAAAACTTTTGCCAAAGTTCCTGTCCACAACGTCAAAGGTAAACGAGACCCTTATGGTGCGCTTCTTGCTGGATCTGCAGTCAGCTATGCGCTGTGCATCGTCTCGTACTTTGTACCTGACGTGGGCAAAACTTGTTCAAAATATGTATTTTGTCTGCGTTCATGTCGTACACTGGCCAATGCATCGGTTATATCGCCCTCAAACGCAACTACCGCAACATCAAGAGCTCCGAATTTCTGAGTCCATTCGGTATCGCTGGTGCTGTGTACTCGGCAAGTATCTGGGTGCTAGCGATTATCAGCGTTGCGGTATTTCAAGGTCATGGAGGTGTGGAGATCATCGCTTTTTCGATCATATTTGCGCTTCTTACCATTTTCTACTTCGGGTACGCTCGCAAACGTCAAACGTTTTCAGCTGCCGAGAACCGTGTAATGCTGGTAGCTCACGTGACCAAGTTCAACGTGAAAAAATGGCAGCAGGGCGTCGCGTAAAAATCACTCAGGGAGCAACAGTAGCAAACGAACCGGTGGAGGAACGGAGAATTCTCAGACAGAGAGCAAGTGGGGACCAAGATCTGCAAAATCGGTGGCTCGTTCCATTAACACAGGGCGCTAAATTATTACTTATTATTGAAGTATCAAAACCACTTGCCAATTTGAAGTATAATGCTAGTTAGGATATGTTTTTTTCATTAGCAATGACTCACCACGAAAATGATACAAATGTGGGCGATACTACCTATTTGGCGTAGATGAGTCATTCGCGTTCTTATGACGAAGTCTTACATCAATTATAATCGGCAATGTTGATTCCTCTCGTCCTGGGAGTTTCTCAGTCGACTTTCGACGGTAGAAATAGCAGCTCGTCCAGAACACGTTATACTCGACTCACTTTGCAAACTCAGTCGTTCGGATCTCTCCATACAGTTTGGTGTTCTGCAACATCATCAACATCTTCCGGAGATCAACCTTAGTGCAGCCACTAGCTCCAGCCTCAATTCAGATCCAGCCAAGTCGAGGGAAGCAAACAAAATCTCGAGATGCTCAGCCTCCCACTGGGCCATCCGCCAAGACCACAAGGGCGAAATACAAACCTACAAAACTCGACATTATGATGCTAGGCATCACAATTGTCATCGGCGGACAATATTTCTGTTGGAATGCAGGGATCGCGTCTGGATTTTTCAGCTTCCTGATCGCATTTTTCTTGATTGCTTCCGCCTACACAACACTTTGCTGTTGTACCGCTGAAATTACTGGAGCTCTGCCGTTCGCTGGTGGTAGCTATGGATTAGCTCGATGTACTTTAGGGTACTACCCTGCCTTCATGATCGGCTGCTGCGAAGCGCTCGAGTACATTGCGTACGTCTCAGCCTCGACAATTTCGTTCGTAAAGCTGATTGTAAACGTCGCCTCAGTACTTGAGTCTTTGTCCCCATTACTATGGGTGCTATTTTACGCAAGTGCGCTCTGCATACACATCAAAGGTGGTCGTGTCTTTTGGGTTTTCAATCTGAGCATCGGCATACTTTCGCTTTTAATTCTCGTGCTCTACTCTTTGGGGTCCCTGCCGCTCGTCAGCTTTGAGAAATACGGACCGGATTCATATTTGGATTTTGTCGGTGGTTTTCATGGATTCATGAAAGCTCTACCTCTGGCAGCGTGGATTTTCGTTGGAGTAGAGGCATTAAGTTTATCGAGTGATCAGGTGGAGCAGCCCAAGAAAATAGTCCCAGTCGCTCAAGTCTCGTGTGTGGCGACGCTCTTTGTCGCAGGTTTGGTTGTGCTTTTCATTACAGCATCCCTGCCACCTGGTCTAGCCGCACTTCCCACCGAACTCGTCCCCTTCAACAGAGGATTCAGGCTGATGTTTGACATTCCTCAGCATACCGCCACGATCACGATTCTATCACTTCCAGCCACTTATGCCACAGCTTTCGGGTTCATGTGGTGCTATGGAAAGCTTATTGTTGCCATGGCGACATCTAAACTCCTACCTGGTTTCTTGGCCAAGACAATGAAGGATACTGAGACTGCCTATGGTGCGCTTCTTGGCGGATCCCTGGTCAGCTACGCCTTGTGCGTTATTTCCTACTTTGTGCCAATTGTGGGTGAAAATCTCTTTAACATTTGCATCTTGGCGGCATTCATGTCGTACACGGGTCAGTGTGTTAGCTACATTTCGCTAAAACACAACTACCGGAACATTAAAAGCTCGGACTTTCGCAGCCCATTTGATAGCGCTGGAGCTTTATACTCGATGGTTGTGTGGGTCTTGTGCATAATTGCCGTCGTGGGGTTCCAGGGCAACGGAGTTGTAGAGATTATCGCCTTCTTGGTCATAGTGACCCTGCTGACAATTTTCTACTTTGGCTACGCGCGAAAGCGACAAACGTTTTCGGCTGCGGAGAATCGCGTGATGTTGGTCGCTCATGTGACCAAATTCAACGTGAAAAAGTGGCTGCGGGTCGGCAAAAGCGAGTTATCAAGCGGGGAGCAGTAATAGCAACCGCACCGGTGCTGATACATCTCAAAATGATAACAACACGTGGGGTGTAATAAGCTCAAAACTTGCTCTGCGGTCAGCAAGTACAGTAAAATAAAGTGCGCGTCGGTCTGTTACTGAAACAAATTCGCAGTTCAAATAGTGCATTTTTTAACTGTGTTTGTCGTACTCCGACTTAGATTTCCTTTTAGTGAATCTCTCACTTAAACGTAGCTTGGCTGTGGTTTATTACTTGACATCATGAATGGAAGGCTAAGTGTCAGGTACTTTACTTGCACGCCTCCACGCATAATATTTATTCATACCAACAATTTTGCATTCTTGGAGGTCATCGTCATTGAAATAGTGCATCATTTGGTAGATTTTTATTTTAACTCACAGTCAGGGATTGATACACCGTAATTTAGTCGTGCCATGACGTTGTGAATACGATCTTGAAAAGTTCTTTCAACGCTTCACCCAAAACACATCACGCAAAGCTGCTCGTCGAGCTCTATCAGAATCCGATGATGATCTCTCGATTTAAAGTTTTTCAACTTTTAGGCCGTACTACTTGTTTTTTGAAAAACAGTACTTCTACGTAGTACTAGTATTGTGTTTTGCATGTATTTTGACTAAATGCTCGATAAAGTCTACTTCGAAGTAGCAGCTGCTAAACTCTGAAACTCGGTTTTGAAGCACAAACGTCTTGTTTACAGCTGTAAGCCTGGCAATGCAGAAATGCAGATCTGGGAGTGCAAAAGCGAGATAATTGGGTGCATCTAGGCCTTTTCGACAATGGAGCAAATCGAAACCGAGTTGCACAATGTATTTTAGAGGTCGAAAATAGAGGGCAAAATAAATGCAAAGGACAATATTTCTTCTACAATATCAGAGATAGTTAGAAGTAACGCGAGAAGGTGCCTCAAACTTAAATTTTCGATAGGGAAGGTCAGTTCTATCAAGTTACTAGGAGTAGCTGCTGGTTGCCTGACTAATACTCAGTATCACGAGTAACTCCTTTATGCGGGATCCACGTCTTACATGAACACGCGATACCTGGTTTCGTTGTCATTATGTGGTTTCTCTGTGCCTCCTTCGATCCGGCCTCTCCATTATTTTATAGCATTGCTGCTTACTTCGAAGTAACATGGAATCCAATGAATGTTTTGACAAACGTTGTTTGACTTACTCGGTAGATGAATTCAAACTTGATGAAGGAGTGGAATCAATCCACTGACCTAGGAACAGGATTTCAACAGCTGCAAATATCGTCGGGAGATTTTTCCTGGTTTAGCCGTCTTGATATCCTTTAAATGTTAAGTTTAACAAGGTAGGAGATTTTTACAACACGAACTGTACCGTCACGTTCGCAGCAGCTCTCTCTACAACTTTTCGCCACTTCATTGGCAGTTGATGTATTTTGCAACAACTGCTTTATCTCCTTGTCGACATTTCAGCCAGCGCCAACAAGTCCGTGTTGTACAGTGTACTTCTACATGTAAGTACTACGTACAAGTTACGTAGGTGAATTAGGTTATTGGTAGTAACATCTAATTCGCACCTCGGTTGAGCTTCATCCTTTGAAGATGGCGTTCCTCGTTCCTCCGTCGCCATGTGGGGCAATCTATGCAGAGCATCGGTACCCAGCCAACTGTAAAAGAACAAATAGTCTGTGTAGATGTACTTGTTACCATCACGATTACTTTGTTGGGATTTTTGTTGCTCTAGAAATTGAAGTTATCACCCTTTATAGCCCGTTCACGGTCCGCTTCAAGTCATTCTGGCTCACGGTAGCACTACTGCGTGCTAACTACCAGTAATTTTGCCTGCTTTGATCATTTTGTAGTACTCGTTGTACCTGCTCACAATCCACAAGTCAGTCGCCTTATTCGTACTCAGCATTTTGGAAACCATTGCCGGTGTTCTCCACTGATGCATCCACTGACTGAACTGCGCTAACTGCAACTCCGTCGCCTGGGTTTTCGTACTCGGAACCCTTTTGCAGCTTCAAGCATCCTCGCCACGGCCTGGTTGCCGTACGACGAAGTGAATGTCTTGATCATCATGGTTTTCTGTACGCGCGTACTCTCACTCAATAGACCCAGATATCCCTCCAAGGTCTGGAAAGATGGGTTGGAAAAGATTCTTCCTACTCCTCCAGTGTCCAGTTTGAGCAACTTGAAAACGTCGTCAACCGACAGTCCCTTGCTCAGCCACTGTCGCAACATGGTATTCTCCAGCCTCGAAGTAAGGAGCCGTAAGTTTCTGATTGGGGGTCTGCCGTAGCGAGCATTTTGGCCAACGTGGCTGGACCGTAGTGAGACTCTAGCTCGGAGACCGCTGTTGCTCTTGGGTTTTTGCCAGTTATTTTTCGTATATAGATCATCCACGTGCTGAGCTCCAGCCGTGCGAAAAGATCCTTTGTTCCTGTGTCAAGATTGAGCAGTTTGAAGACATCGTTGATGGTTTTCCCTCCAGCTTCCAAGTCCCCAGTTGCTCACTCGATAATCGTCTAGCCATCTTTTTCGTGTTTTGAGCTTTCTTCGCCAACTCCAGGGTCCTAGCCACGGCTACTTCTCCGTACTTGTTCATGAACATACCGATAACCGAAATCTTCTGCTTCGGGAACTTCTTGTTGTACAAGTCCACCACGTGTAAAGGTTTTTGTTGTCAAGAGCCTTCTCCAGTCCATCGTCGAGCTTTAGCTTTGTGAAGATGCCGTCCGGGGATTTTGTGTTCCTCTGAACCCAGTAGCGGACCCGAACACTATCGGTGATTTTTTGCCCTCCTAGCTTCAGCAAGCTTGGAAGTGTTGCACCAACAGGGGTCCTCTCTTCATCACTAAGTATTTTGTCGGTCCTGAGAAGCCTCCTGGCGGAAACGTTGGGGAAATTAACCGAGATTGAATAGGCCACAGCGGCCTTAATTGTCTTGTCATTCACCGGTGTCACGACCGCATTAACACTCGGTAACAAGGCCGAAACCACAAGAAGAGTAATAAAGAGCAACCGCATGATGAAGCGAATATTGGAGCTTGCAAATTCTGAAATGAGGCTGACAAAACAGGTGAGGCTTACCGTGAGCGACTTGACTGCATCTTCCCGGAGCGAACATCTGCTCGCACTGCACACCGTACCCCTTAATCATCGGAAGGTGACCTACATCATGTAGGCTACATGTAACTTACATTGTAATCTTAGGAAGCTACCTACATGTACCGATGTACATGTATTCATGCAGAATCGACTTGCCCGCTCTTCGGTTTTCTGCGCAGCAGTCGAGCTCAAGATGGCGAGATTCAGCGAATGGTAGCACCTTGCTGCCACTGTCATGATGGTCTTTATTAAAATAGACTGCCCCATGGTGTTGTAAAAATGATGTCTTCGGCGATCTGGAATCACCAGGATAAGCATCTCTACCTGGGAATTTGACAAAATTATACGTAAAATTATTAAAAATTTAAGTAATTTTTAAATAGCGTTTAAAACAACCTTAACTTAATTTGTAGAGTATCAGCCTTCTACTAAACTTATTAGTTTCATAACGTGCCAGGAGGTCAGGCTAAGCGTTCCAGGACGCTGCGACTGTTGAGTCGTATTAGGCCTAAGTTGTACCCGAAGAGTGGCACCAACGGTGATGAGCGTCCCGAAAGATGGCGCAGATGTGCCGTGCTCATTCGGCGAGTGGCAGAGGAGCCAGTACGTCGCACCCGGAGGAGCCGAAGGATAAGCGAGGACGGAAGACACGGCCGCCTGGAACGCGATAAGGGCTTCTAGAGCGGCGGGGTGTCATGTTGCAGGATGGAGGACGCCCCCAGGGCGTCGAGGTGAGTGAACCCGAAGGTTGTCATGCATATGGGCGTGCTCGGCGCGGAGCCGCCGCCCCAGATTTATACTCAGTCGTGAATCTTCCTACTAGCACCCAAGTGAAGAACAAAAACAAACTTACTTTTTACTTTTACGCCACAGCCTTTGCCCTCTCGAGCGCGTACTCCGCCGAACAGCAAGCCGCTGGCCGCCCCGCTGGCTAGGGAGGTGCGCGACATTTGGTGGAGAAGCAGGGTCCGCTTTTATTAGGTTTGATACGGTTGTAGAGAAAAGCCAACCCGAACTCCGGTTTGAACCGGTTTACATTCTATATCGGTGTTGAAGACGGGTGTCTAAGGCTTTCCATGTGATGCGTCACCCGGATTGAACCGGGTCAAACCGGTTTGTATTTCTGGGAGTTACTTCCTAAATATTTTATGAAAAGGATATCATTTTAGCCGCAATATGCATTATCCACGTATACCAGCGTGTGGTAATTGGATAACAAACAACGAAATTACAGCCAATTAGACATTGCGTCTTGGAACTCTTAGATAGTATATTGCACGGCAGATCGTTGAGTATATGTATCAAGGGCCCCGTCCGGCCAGCACCACTGCTATCGCTACTGGGGTTGTACAACACGCACGTACATTTTATGAGCTGCGAGTACAAGACGTCCATCTTGACTGCTAAGTGGGAGGCGTGACTCTCGTGTGCCTAGGCTAAAAGAAGCTCATTCTGCTGCAGCTATTGTAGAATCTACTGAATGTCCTGAATGTGCCTGTACACTAGATAAAGGTGTCCAAAATAGCTGATGAAATAAAATCTTGATAAGTAGAGTAAATTAGGAGCTGGAAGTGACTATCGTACGGCATCAGAATACGGCTATTAATAATAGTGCGTCACTCCCAAAAGTGAGTTGGCAACAAATTTATTTGTTGCAGAACGCGGCGGCGCAAAACCTTTGACGCACTGACGTCAATGCGACTCGTCGAAAAGCAAACAACATTCAGCCACCTATTTAGACAGAAATCGGGTCGCAGACACTACTTCATCTGTCAGTTTCATCTTTTGTCAGCACGTGCGAGTTCACGGATTTTTGCAAAGACGACACTCTCCCTAAGTTTTTGATCACCAAACTGCTGTTTGCAAAAT
Source organism: Phytophthora hibernalis (assembly GCA_012656075.1). Lineage (NCBI taxonomy): Eukaryota > Oomycota > Peronosporomycetes > Peronosporales > Peronosporaceae > Phytophthora > Phytophthora hibernalis. The sequence continues at coordinate 109,473 of JAAKBF010000129.1, forward strand.
ACCCGCCACACATTGTAATTATTCGACCGATTCCAGCATGACGTCGCCACATTCGTCCCCACCTTCGCATGCTGTGGATGTGGAAGTTGGTAGCAATGTCAAAGACGTATGCTTTCCTGAATAGAAGACGTTATCCGCGAGTACGCCACCACGCACAACATGAGTGTTAAGTTAAACGCAGAAAACATTGGCGGATCAAAACTGAGGTACAAGTGCGACGGCGGACCTGAATACTTCTTCGAAGTTTCGAAGCTGCATTCCAAAGCGAGTACGCGGAGCGGCTATTTCATCGCTCTAAGTTGACCGCTTCTGAAGTCTGGGGAAACAAGCTCATCCGTTCGTTAGTTGCATGTGACCCCACGGTTAGTGAGCGTCTACATGTATGCGTGAGCAAAGCATCTGCCTAGGAGAAAATGAGTATCATGAAGCGAACTTTCACGTGTTCAAACAGTGGGCAAAGAGGCCACACGAGGCGGAGCTGCCTGACGATGTAGTGCCCGTGTCCAGGGTTCTGCCTGAGTAGGTAGCTGCTGGCTGCCTGCCTGATAATATATGCGTGTAACTAAAGTTGACATTTCGCGGTATGTTTTGCAAAAAGTAGTTGGGTAATCAAGAACCTTTGGGAGAGTGCCGTCTTTTGCAAAAATCCCGCGAGTTCGCTTCATCTTCTCCTGTGCTGGGCTGACATTTTTCTTTCTCCCTTGGTTTTGAAGACAGTATAAGCGAGCAATACTCGAGATTGATGGCTATAATCAGGGTTCAACAATCTAGGTATTATGTATAAGGACTGGGCGCAGTGCCTTTATTAAGCTTTTAACCCTATTTGCGGGGTTTAGCAAAACACGGTGGAAGGAACGTTTTTCTACCAGGATATACATGTATAGAGCGAAATACGAACCGACCCGGTTTTGAATCAAAAACGATCCTCAAAAATTGACGTCTTATTTATTTATCCAATTGAAATCGATTACGAAAACATAATTTGTCGATAAAATGACGTGCTTGTGCGTCGTACTGATATATTTCATGAATTTTACGGCTCAACGGATAGATTACGACGAGTGAAAGAGTGATGGTCGTATCGCGGTGATAGTTTTACGACATACAAAACTTCATTTAATTGCCCCGGCTTGGAATAGCACGCTGTTACCATAAGTGAGCTTGACTTGGCAGACTTTAGCGACAACGAAGACGCGTTGCTCGTTCGTCTAGTGCGCCCCTATCTGCAGAAACACCAGCCAATCCAGTGGGACATCGTAGTGAAGCGTATGCGTTTGAAGACGATCTCGAAACTAGCCCTCCGTGAGCGACTCAAGACGCTCAAGAAGACGCATGGTAAAAACCTCGACTGTTTCCCCGCTACATACTTCCGTTACCGCAGCGCACTGCAACCTGCCCTTCAAGGCATCCCACATCCTAGACCCAGAGCCGGCATCAGCACGCACCTGCAGACATGCCCTTCCGGTCAAGCCCGTATCATCAGCGAAGCTGTATTTTGCAGCATATCGTCGCACGTTATTCGACAACTTTCCGAGAAGTCGCATCTTAATGCAGGGGAGATTGCCGCGACGGGTGTCTCTACATTGCTCAAGGTTCTAAATATTACCTTGGATGCTACGTTTGGAGATATCGGGTGCAGCATTGGCAATGTGCGAGTTCAAGTCGCCCTCGAATGCAGTGCCAAGGCATGCGTCGGCATCGAGGTGAGAGAAGAGCTGGTACTCGCGGCGCGTAGTGCCCTATTTCATCAATCAGCGGAGTACCCGGAGCTGCGTGGAGTATCAGTTTACCACGCTGATATATGTCATCTCACAGAGGATGTGTGGTGCGCGTTGTCAAATTGCAGGTGAACAACGTTGTCTTTACAGAGGAATCCAACTTAGCCATCGAGCAGTTCTTGTGCGTGACAACGATGACGATACAGGTTGTTTTAGGACGCAAGATGTGCCCACGGCATCGGAGCACATGCTGTCGGGTGTTCTGTTTGTTTTGGAACTTGGTCAGCCCCGTTCAACTAGCGGTCATCTGGACCAGCGGTTCACGCGACTTCTACCTTTATGAGCGTGCCTCACTAGCTTCATTTGGATCACTACAACACATACCATACACTGCGTGTTCAAATGCAATGTTCTATTCACTCAATATAAAGCGGTTCGTTTCTCTTCACTCTTACCTGATCGCACGTACCAGCCAGGTTTCGTGTGTACACCGTAGAGCACTCCGAAGGAGCTACTGAAGAAGTAATCGGTTCTTGTACGCTCTCCTTGTTGCGCTTGTAAAGGATCGATGATCGTCGAATTCGTCCACTCTGATTGAACAAGCCAGCCGGAAGGTAGTGCTCGTGAAACTTCTTCCAGCAAGTCCAATCGTCTTGGCAGACGTAGGCCTTGGTGGGCTGGGCTTGGTGGATTTGCGTGCAAAGTGATAGCAAGTGCTTGGTACACCAATCCGTCATCTCAGTTGGGTATCGACCCTCAAACCGACATATAACGCAGCCTCGCTTTGCTCGGGAGTCCGGGAATTGAACGTGAGAGTGGAGGGGGTAGCATGGTGGGGTGGTGTTGGAAGTGGTGAGCCGACCGATCGTTCGTCTAGCGCCGCTAGATGGGGTACGGAGAATGGCTAGGTCGGCCTCGGTCGGAGTCGCGTACATTAATCCCAGTCCAAACGAGTGTTGCACCATGCGCCAGAGATCAACTGGCCGATCAACTGCACCATAAATTCTCGATGGGGATCTCGCTTGCTAGTGCATCCACCTGCCATCTTTCGCGTGATGTACACGTTGCAGCGAGCCAAATCAATAAACGCAAGCGCTAACTTCTTGTGCCACTTGCGAAATGAATGTCCGTCTGCCACTGAAAAACGAGCGCGCAGCTGGTCAATGCGATCCACGCCATGCATGGCGCTGTTGTACTCTATCACGCACATAGGAGCTGTAAACGGACGTTTGGCTTGACCAACTTGCCGGTACACTGTAGGCGACGACGATGAATCGGCATTGGAGACAATGTTCACCACGGATCCATCCACCCATGATGCCGCTACTATGTTGTTTTCTTGCTGACTGCTTGCTTCATCGCACCATGGAGTAGGTTGTCTTTCTTCGAGATCATCACGCTACGTGGGTAATGCTTGTTATTCTCACGTATCGTACCACGCCCATAGAGGCCAAACACTCGGTGCATCTTCAACAGCTGACATGAAGTACAGTAATTGTCGATGTTGCCAATGCGGCCGGAGTGATGAACTGGTCTCGTGACTTCAGCAACGCATTTTCGAACCTCTGCTGCAACCTCGGTTGCCATTGCCAGTGCACGCGCATCCGCGTCACCAATCACACCTTCAAGCCGCTCGCTTATCTCACTAGAAGAGTGAAGTCGAAAGTTTGCCATGAGCCACGATTCTGAGCAGCAGCACATGTATATCTTGAAGTGATACTTGCCCGTCGGTTTTATCCCGTTGAATAAGATCAAATGACGGGCAAACCGAGAGCGACATGCAATGCTCGACTCGTCGATAGCAACATTTCTTCCGAGGACGACAAAATTTGGCGCTCTTAATTCAACATGTTCATCAGAGGGCGAATACGCGCAGCGGGGTCACGACTCAGGGCTTCATTCGAAACAGCGTGGCGGAACGAGAGGTTCTTTCGGATGAACTGAAAACGAGCCAATGTCATTATCGGGTCTTGGCGAACACTTTCCGAGTCGAATATATTGTCTTCAACTTGCTCACCCCAATAATTGGTATACTCGCCCTTGTCAACGAGAGCCATGTAGAACAACACCCCAAGAACTTCATCATCTCGTCCAAAGTCACCAAGGGTCGCTTCGGGTCCGCTGCGTACGCGTTTGTATTATCCACAACTTTCTTCCAAAACGCTAGCGGTACATAAACAAGAAAGCTCGATGACGCCGAGTGCTTGAATATGGCTTCAAACTCGGGTTTGACGTATGGCGACATGCCCCTCCTTCGCGACGAAACAAGTCGTCAGGCGCATTGATCGTGGCGCGAGACTCAAACTCCATAGCCGATACGCGCTCGACCTCCACCACATCCTTTGGAATGGTCTCACAACAGTCATACCGAGCCAGATCGTCACTAGCCTCCTCAAATTCATCCCACAAAAATTGCCACTCGCAACTTCCTCATGGTAGGGTCGGCACAAAACATCCCACGTCTCATCTCGTAGCTCGTTTCCACTAAGCCGATTGAATATCGTAATTCCCTCAAGAACTTTGGAGCGAGGAATACCATGCACATGCCTTGGAATTTGAAATTGCGTTGTTGTCCACCGGAGTTCATACAGCGGGTTGGCCCTCGACGGTCGCTTCTTTCCCTTCTCCACGTACTCACGCGAAATCACACCAGTCAGATAGGCTGAGCCAACACACCGATAGTCTGAAGCTGTTATCCCCTCTTCTTCGCTTGGTAAAAAGCCAACATGAGCGCCTATGATACCGGAATCACCAGCACTAGTCGGACTTGGCTCCAACGATGACATATCCTGAGCTATCAGATGCTCCTCGCCATCACTACAAGATGTGTCCACTTGTGCCACCTGATTAAGCTGCAGTTGTGATGTAGCGCTTCGCTGGCGAAACTACTTCACCATTTGAGGCTTCAAGTTGCATTCAAGCTCCCACGTGTTGTCATCAGAATTATATCCAGCCCACTTCACGAAAAATTCCCCCTTGCTCCTTGAGGATAGATTCCACTTCATACATCTCATCATCACCAGCGCTGCTAGCGCTAATCGGGGTGGGTTTTGAATCTGAGCAGCACTTCGTCGCGCATTGTCTCTGTTGGTTGTTCTTCGATCCTTCCCGCTCCTTGTCTTGCCAGAATTCCGAGCTTGCGAGCGCGTTGAGCGCTGCTGTGTCGCATCGAAAGCGTCATCAAGCGTTCGCTTTGTTCTACTTGACGCCATATTTGATATGCCGTCAGTTCGACTGGCAGAGACGCTTTCTGCTGCATGGGGTAAACGTATAAAACTGCGAAAAAGGAAGCACACATAATCCGATCAAGTAATTTGCCCCAGCTGAGCGCCCGGCTAATGGCGCAAGTGCACCTGAAACAATGCTATGAACGCACACATAAACCATTAGAGCACCACTTCGTGTTATTTCCATTCCACCCTTTCACCGTTCCTTTTCCTACAAACAATTCGCTTCGTGACGAAGCTGCACTTCGCGATCGCGAGTAGTGTCCTCCTGCTGCATACACGCACAATAACGATTTAGCTTTTCACTACAGCGTAGCTGCCCTCACGTCCAAGCTCCCGCACTAACCTTTGATGCCACGACCAAAAACAAGCTTGGGCAGGCGACGGACTCGAACCCGCAAAGGTTGCGCCACCAGCAGCGTGCTTGCAGACTGGGTCACGTCAACGTAGACATCACTAATCTGTACCGCCCACTACACCACTGGCAACAAGGTGCCGGCGGCGTCGGCGAGGGCCTGTTTCCTCGATAAACACACAGCCAGCCCCATAAGGAAACGACATGTACGTTAAGCTGGAGTGGGAGAAGTTGACTACCCGTCAAAAGTGACGTAATTACGCTTGAATAGCTTTCGTGAAATTTGGCTGTCATTTATCTTAGTCGTACGGAGAATTTTCGAGGCCAACGATCAAATAAAATAGGTTTTAGCCAATCAAACTAACCTGCGGGAACTGCCCCAAAACCAAGCATTTATGCATGTTTTGCAGATGACGTCGAACTAAAACCCCTCAAATGTGATGGTTTAGGGAGCGGGAAGCGGGCTAAAACCAAGCATTTATGCTTGTTTTACGATTTTGTATGGACAAGGTGGTATAGGGAAACCAAGTCAAATTCAACCTCTATAGGGTTAAAAAATGCCCGATGGCTACAAAATTTAAGAGACCCAAAATCGACGCTCGTCCCTTGTGAAGGTCTGCGATCCACCCACAAGCAGTCTAAAGGTCACTTCAAAGATCCTGGGGTTGATCATTTCCCAATCATCTAAAGAGTAAACCGGTACCGTTTCGAGTGATTTGGGGCGGTTAGTTCTCTTCTTCACAGGGACGGGGTATTTGTAAGGCATCTGCGGCTATTTTCTGAGTCATGTCATTTCGACTGCTTTCTAAGGAATGTCGGATTAATTGTGAGTCAGTAGGATTTATTGTGAGTAAAGTGTTTCTGGTATTTTGGGAGTTAATTAGTTTTCCGATCTTTTTCTTACACTATGCATTGTGCCCATAGCTGTCGATCCACACTTGTGCGTTTAGCTCGGCACAATGATGTGACCCATTTGGAAGGAGCAATTGATCGCCCCGCTAGATAGTTGATCACGCTAGTCGGCTTGCCCACCAACCTTTTGATCAATGCATCATCTGTAAACTGAGATTTTGTGACCCACCACGTTCAAGGCACCTCATTTTTTGAGGTTGTCCTGGTGGTTTCCGAGCAGGTAGACTTCGGAGCATCACCCACAAAAACAGTGAGTCCACAAGACGTAGACACGCCAACACAAGCGCGCAGAGCCATCCTGTTTGGTATGATCTCTTGTAGTCACGCTTGAACTTTCTGCGTATTGTTTCAATTTCTGCGACGCTCCACGCCGGAGTGTTCCAGTGGTGCTCAAAAGGGATTCGCTCCAAGACCTTCACCACATGGAGCGACAAATAGCGTAATTGAATGTTTTCAACCTTTCGATTCGCTTGAGTACGCCACAAAGAGAGGCTTTGTAGGTCTTGGTTCTGTTTCCATCCACCTTCAACCCGTGCATGGTGTCATCCCGAATGACATAGTAGTCGGCGTCGAAGCCCACCTGGATGTTGTATACGGCTCGTCGTTAATACCGAACTGAATACTAAACAAGCGCTCAGCAAAGATCTCGATTTAGTAAATCAGGATGACACCAGTTCAGTGCAGGTTCACCGGCAACAGTTATATACAGCCAGCGACACACCAGCTGTGGTTCCAAACCAAAACCCAATCGAGTCACATCATCGAGTAATCAAGGCAACGGCCAGAAGTCATCTCCGCGCCACGGCTGGCCACGTTCTAGCCGGAACACTACTCACACATTTGGTTGAGTGTGCTATGTATATCGGTTCAGAGCCAATTCGACACTTTGCCTTAGGCCCAGTTGGAGCTAAAGTTCTTCAAGAACCAGTGGATCTATGAAAGTTTGATAACCACTTTGGTTCAGGTACGGGCTGGATAGAGTTATAACTTCACGCCGAAGGACAGGGGCGCGATGAGAACGAAAAGACTATCAATTCCATTGCGCAGTCCGAACTGACTGCTAAACTAGTGCTCTGCAAAGATCTTGATACCCCGAACTTTTGATTTTGAAGTGAGGTACATTAATGTCAATTAACCAAAGCTAACGCCACCTAATGCCCATGCTCTACTGTTGCCATTAGTGCAACCAGTGAGTCTATCGCCGTCCTCTTGCCGTCAGCTAGGGGCAGTCCTCTGCAGAGTTACATCTCGTCCTCCACGACCATCGAGTTGGTTGATTTCTCGTGCTCCTGCAACCATTGGACCACATCCACAGCGACGGACTGCGTGATGCCGGCCCATGTGGCCCAGCCGCCGGCAAAGCGCCAGCGTTCCATTCAATATTGCGGCCCGTTAATAGTGCCATTCGGGCAAGTTCCCTCGCAGTCCGGTTGTAGTCCCGCGTCTGTGTCGTCCAGCTTCTCACCGCTGTCGCGTCCGCGAGTCGTCTAGCCTTCCAGTATCCACCCTCAGATGTTCCCCTGAGGCAGGGTACGGTCTAGTTGTTGTCTTGTAGCGTCCGAATTGTCCCCACGACGTCCCAAGGACGAGTTCAGGCAACGGCGTAGTCCCCACGCGAGGCACGAATAGTAAGCCCGTAGTGGAACCATGTTGGCGCCAGAGTAGCTTGCGCTGCCTATCTGCATTAATTGATATGCACCAGTAACCGGGTGGACCTTCGCGACGACCACTCCGCTGCTGCACAGGCGGGTTTCAGTGCCTTGGACCCCTGCTACTGCTAGTAAGTAGCAGTGTCCAGATTTGGGCGGCCCTCGAGCTGGCCGTCCCAACACGCTCCCAGCATCGCGCAGATGGCCTTGCACAACGAAGTGCGTATGGCTGGTGGATGAACTTCGTAGTAATCCCTCGTACCCATGGTGCAGTCTCATCTTCAGGCCGGCGGCGTGATACTCAGGAGTCACGTTGTTGAGCGGGTCGCCATGCGCTACCCTCCAGCGCCAGACAGCATGTTGGTACTGGGCTGCTCCCAGGCTCCAGCAGCTCCGGACCATGTTGTCCACCGTCACGCCCAATTCTGCAATGTCTGCGTAATCACGACTCGGCATGTGGCTTTAGCGATTCCGTCAGGGATCACAGGCAATACCAAAGCAAAGATCGCCTCCTCATAAGCAGCGAGGCGGAGTCCAGCTGATTCCCATCGGCTCACCAGGATGCCACGAAGAATCCTGGCTGCTGGGCATTCCCAGAAGACATGAAACGAGTCTACGCTGGCAACTCGTTCGCACCCAGGGTGCGGGCAACCCAAAGTCGCTGTCACCATACCACGAACTCTTGGTAAATCAGGATGACACCGGTTCAGTATCGGTTCACCGGCAACAAGAACCATTGACCCTACTGATCTGTCAAATATTCGACGTCAAGCGACTGAGCGTATATATAATTTTTGATGGTATTTGTGCGACGCAGTGTGTCGTTGACCAAATGACACAAGTACCCCCCAGTGAAGCTTGTATGTTCCATCTGTCACACCCAAAATGTCCTCATTGTAAATACAATAGTGAGGTGCAATGTGCCCAGGGTGCGCTACCTCTAATCCCATTAAATACAGCTTAGAACCTGTCCTCAATGGAATAACGTTTATTTTCTATGTGATATCGTTCCGGTTAGAGGCTGTAAGAACAAATAGATCTGAAACTCACCCCATCGCACACATCATTTGTAGCTAAAGCTAATTCCAATGTAGAGAGTAAAGCGAGAAGATGTATTTACACAGCGGCACTCGCAAGTCGCCTGTAAAGCAATATAGCTGAAAACATTATTTGTGAAAGCCACGCAACTTAATCTATTACTGAAACTAAATCCTGCTTAGAAAGTAGCAGGACGCTTTACAATTAATCCTACTCCTTGTAATGTATCCCCTTGGCTCAGAAAATAGCCGCAGATGACTCAAAAGAAGTGTTTCCTTCTTCGTTTCAGACATCGTGCGCAGCTTTAAACTGTGCTTTGCTAAACTATTATACAATACAAGAATATTACGTCAAGCGATCAACACAAAGCATTCAAAGAGCCCACAACTACGCTACAGGACTGATTCGAGGAGAATGGTCCGGACGGTGATTCGATTCTGAGTGAAGTGAAGATAGAAACTCAAGTATACTCCGTGCGTCCTTTCGCCGGAAATCTCTACAAAAGAATTGGCGTAGACGCACAGAACCAGATAATTTTAACTGTTTTGGGATACAGTGAAGCAATTCCTGGACGAAGTGTTAACAATCCGGATGTAAATCGAGCCCATGTCAGCACTGGTGACTACCCCAAGTAAGGTTGTTGACATTAGCGATGAAAAGTTGTCTGCGCTTTTGTCCGCCCACCAGATTCTATGACCAGTACGTACGGATCTAACGTGATCAGTCTAACGTGATCAGTATGATTTGGTCACAACGGAAGGATCTCAAAGAAGAATTCTTGATCGAACACGAACTAAATCTCAAGTTAGATCGGTTGTTGAAGCTTAAGATCGACAACGCATGGGACTACCTCGAATTCGACGCAATGTCCAGCTCACTAAAAGTTATTGCCTTGGGCATATCAAGCATTGCACCTGGTACACACACTGTCGAGGTGGATTTCAGAACTCTCAAACGTGTAAAAGAACTGAGCTCTCCGATTTCTCACAGAAAGGAGAGCTACATACGACGCAGTAATTTAAAGTAATTGAAGATGCAGACTCTCGGACGGCTTCATAGATCATGATCTATTCAATGCACGTCAACACGGAACCTTTAAATCATTCGATCGATCCCTAAATGTTTTGATCTACTACTATTTTTAATAACTGGTACACTGTTTTGGTAGGCACTGTTGACTCATATTTTGTATGGACTGCCTACTTTAAGGATTGGAGAGTGCCTGTAAAAGGTAATGAAGGCAGTAGGCAAAAATGCCTACATTGTTGAACCCTGCACATAATAGACCTTCATCGAGCGGTATTATATTTGGTGCCACTGATCGATCAATGTAATATAATGCCATATTAGTCTAACACTGGGCACGAACACATTCTACACAAGTCGAAGGTCAACTCTGTGGGAGCCACAAAACGGATCGCTCTCCGCCGTTCGTAGCGAGCCAACTACATCAACGACTGATTTGGAGCAGGCTAGTAGCAGTAGCCAATTGACGAAGTACCGCGTAGCCACTTGTCTTTACAATCTAAACGCTTAAATAGGAGCAACGCACTTTAGCTGTCAGAAGCTAGTCCAGACGCGGCTGTGTCGAAGAAGCCCTGCGGTTAATATCGTGGACTACCCTAGAATATGTACACAGAAGCGCTCACGTGGTCTACTAATTCCGAGATCTTACGTATAACATGACCCGACGATCTCGTGTGCAGCCGTAACAGGAGTGCCGTCGTCCTCGTAAGACATATACGTCATGAAAAACTTACACCAACGTGGCGAGGCAATGTGTTGGTACCTTTGTCTGATCCTACTGCTGCACTACACGTTGTATTCGTTTGCAACCTTTATTTTGCTAGAAACAGTGTATAAGTAAGTACAATACAACCTCGGTTGCAAATGGCCGGTAATCTAAGCTTATCAGTGCAGTAGTACCCTCTAACTGCCGTTTGGTTATTGAACAGCGTCTCCCTCCCCGACTCGGAACGGCTCGGGTAAGCAATACACATTGTCACTCTGAATCTAGAACTTACAATAAGTAGAACTCACGATTTATCAAAGGGCATCGCGCTTCTGGTTGGCGATTTGCGTTGTTGGTGTGCGTGTCGGGAAGAACATTTGGTTCTTCATCCACTGATTATGGCGAGATACTCCACCTAATCAAACAGACCACTAATCTTTCCCTGTGGTACGCGTAAACGCTTGGGTTAAGCTGAGTATCGCGATGACTCAGTTGAGTATCGTAAGAATACCGTTAGGCCCATGCGCAGGCTTCGTCAAAATCTAGGACACAACACCATTTTTGCCCCACGAAAGTATTTTCAGACTATAGGTGCATCTACTGGGATTTGGTGGTTTCGAAACCATCCAAGTGAGCACGAAGTACATCAAGAAAGGGAAGCGAAACCCTTCTATCCCGAGCGCCGAAGGAAGTATATTTTAGTTCATTCGTTTTTAGACTAGCTCTCAAGCAACCCTTCCGACACCGTCTCAACGACGCTCCAGTCAAGACAGACGAAATCACCGTGGGCTAGGGTGTGCCGTTTACAAGGATAGCACAACTCGGCAGCTTGCCGAGTTTAGCCGCTGACACATAAGCCGGCAGACTGCCGACTTATGTGGTGTGCCACAACTCGTCAGCCGGTAACCTTTGACGTACAACTGCAACACTGAAGTCTGCCGATATACATGGGTAGCACACCACGACAGTAGCCAACTCCCATGCGTACGATGTGATGCCCTCCACTGGCAGGTAGACAACACCAAAACAATTTCAAATTATATTGAGGGGGTCTCGTGCGGTAAGCTACATCTCCAAACTAAAGCTACGTGTAGAGCCTTAAAGTTAGAAGATCCACGGAAGTCACAACTACACTATCCACAAATGTCGAGAGTGGAGAGAGAGTGTGAGAGTTTGATCAATTGATAGAATTATTTGAATGACCCAACTCTAACGGTGTATCTATGCCAACTTGCACACGAATGCTATCCAGCTGCGCTCAGAGTCATGCACCGGATCGCCTGCCCACGTGGAAATATCCGTCAAAAGTAACCGGAATCTCGACATCGTATATCCGAGATACTATCTCGCTAACGGAGTTGTAAAAGACGACAGTGAACACGCTACCGCAGGGCCGGTCGCATAGGTTCAGTAGTAATGAGTTAGCACATAGGTGAAGCGAATCGTACCAAGCGGCGACCGGAGAAGTCGATGAATCCGCGTATCAACAGCAATCACTATATGGCTGATTCGGCACAACCTGCTAGTCGCAGGAGGTGAAGCCAGAGGTGGCGACGGCTCCGATGCCCTGGTCTTCAACTACGCGTTAATCACAAGACTCGAGCATCGCACCCAGAGGTATCCCCAGTACTTTTACAAGGTGGGGCACGCGATAAGAAGTACATGAGTGCTGGCCCTACTTTTAACTAATTTAGGTGCGGCCAGCAAAACATGATAGTACAATCAACGTTGTGGTCAATGAAGACCCAGAGGAGGTCGAGGACTGGGTTGACTCTACGATGTGGTCTATGGAGATCCAAAGGAGGGCGAGGACTGGGTTGACACGATCGTAAGAGATTGAGCCGTTCCGTACACTCGCGGTATTGCCCCCAGCGGATGTATGTATCGGACGCACAGGACCCGATCAACAAAACAGAGATGTGCGTGGTGAATATACTGCTAATCAACCCGTTTTCGTTGCATCCAGCCAACATTCCTACTAAGTTACCTCGTCCCACCGTTCGCGCCCGCATTAGTTCACCTTTTGCTAAAGTGTGTTCGCACAAAATTCCATAGAAGACTTGAACATTTTCCACGAAGTTGAAATTGTCTTTTCCTCTAAAAGAGAGAACCACGTTTGTCAAGTGGCGGACGCAAAAGCGTGACATCAGTCGTATCGCGCCACACTGACCAGTGTCAAGGCCAAGCAGGAACAGCAGCTCAACCGTACGGATTTAGCCTACCCTCAGCACCATCCTCCGGTCCTGCGTCGACCGTCGAAGAGTAGTGTAGGAATAGGCATTCGATCTTTGTGGTTTCTGAACCATTCGCGCTCTTTCGACCTCGGACTCAAGCGGCGGGCATGACCCTCAGCACTCGACGGGGCAACCATCATGCCGTACAAGCCAGGGTTTTCCAAGTGGAATGCCGCCTCATCTTGACTCACTATGTGAGACTCACCGAGACCGCCTTCGATGAACAAGAACGAAATGCTTTGCCCCAAACTGGTACGTGGATGTGATGAGGAAACGGGTTGTTTAAGGACTTGATAAGGGTAATGGAATACGATCATGGCCAAAGAAGTGAACCATGGGCTCAGTGGCGGCCGGATGCGACGGGTATTCTGGCTTGACCCTCTTATCGCTGTGCAGATCCCGAGCGGTGTTGCTTGGATCCTGGCACTGTTTGTGACGGTCGAGATTGCTGGATTCGGCAACGAAGGCGCCGTAAACGGTCTCATGACGACGGTCGGTAACCTCGCAACGCCTTTCGCCACGACGATCATGTTGCTGATCAACGGCCCGTTCAACATCACGAATGCTTGTGTGCTCACTCGATCCATACGAGCATCACGTGACCCCGTTGTGAAACACGGCAGGTCGCCGAGTTTGGAAACACGACAACCTAACTCGGCAGATGTTGGCCCAGGCCCTAAACCAGCATCTGGCTAACTTTAGGGTAAAGTTGGGGTTTGCGACCTATTTTACGGTGCTGTAGTCCATATTTGCGGTGATTAAGTATGGGCCTCCCTTGGGTGATTTAGTCCGTATTTTCGGTGTTGCTTTCCAAATCCTTGGTGCTGACATGCCGCACTCGTTTTGGAGGACGGGTGAGCTACGGTAAGCGATCGAACATGAACCCTTTTACTTACCAAGATTGGTTTGCTAGGTTTTGGAGGACGAGCGCTCTACGGTAAGCGAACGAACATGAATTCATTTACTTCACAGGCCTCAACGGCAAGCTGCACACATAAGCGTGGGTTCTAGCTACACATTTCCAGCCGATAGCTTACCGAAACTTTGGCAACCTCCGCGATCGACTTGTGCGAGACTGTCACAGCTCCAGCGCGAAGCGGTGGATCTGCACGCCGCGTATGGAGCTGGTGCTGCTGGCGGCAGTTCCAATGTGTCGCCTACGAACTAGCAGCAAAGACCTCTATCCCCTGCAACTTCACCATTCATTCCCCTGCAACATACGTGTCGACCTGCAACATACGTGTTCGCCCAGCAACATAAGACGGTTATTTGACAGTTTTTAAACGCGTGCAACGCTACGTTACCCTATCTCGGTGACTCTTATTATCACTGATGGGCGAGTGTTTAGTAATATTTCTACTTAAGACCGCTGCTAGCAAAAGCTCTCAGGTGAAAACGCGAATTTCATTAAACCATACCCATGATGGTCACCACGCCCAATTCCCTGTCTAAAGGCCTTGGTTTAGTGTCACATCGAGCGAGACGAGATTGGAAAAAGCCACGCTACAACGCCGAAGAAAATTTTGTGAAGCGAAAGGAGCTAAAGAGATGGAACGCGAAAACACAACACGCGGACCCATCATAATGGGCTACGCCCAAAAATAGATGCCCCACGATATTGTAATTGCAGTTTGCGTTATACGCACAAGGGGTATTCTTAAATCAATGTATCATGTTCGTGCTTAAAAATTGTTACTTGGATTCAGGGTTCTCCAAAACAGGAATTGCAGTAAGGTTCTGCTGTAATAATACCGATATTATTAGTATTGAAACAAACAAAATAAAAATTGCCGCAAATACTGCAATTCTGAATTAGAGCTCTGCGTCGCTATCTTAAGAACGAACACCTGTGTCTGCTTGCATGCACAAACATAATCAGCTCCAATTTCGCAGGCACCATTTCAGTACGCTTCGCTGAGGCTTAGGCCCATTCTCAACCGGCCATATTGTACCGCATCGCATCGCATGATTTTGCACCATGCGGTGGAATACGACCCCAAAAGTTGAGACCGCTCATGCGACCAATTGTGGTCTCTTCTCCGATTGGGCAGTTCGTTTCAACCGCCGCGGTCTGTTGTGCGCTCACTTCGCAAAAAGAGACGAGCAAAACAGTTAGATGATTCGAGAGATGCGCATACTGGCGTTTCTGATAAATTTGAAATCTAACGTAAGCTGAATTTGTGTTGGTGTTTGCGCACAGGATGTCATCTAGAGAATGCCGACCACTGTCGGATGCCCAAGTGGAGACTGTTGGGGCCGCTCTAACACGAGAACAACCTGTGCGGGAACGTCGAGTTGTACCAGAAAAACAACAAGTCGCCCAGCGTCTGTCAATACCCGCACTTATTCAGCAACGAAGATGTCGAACCAACCAAACGCAGTAAATACAGCTTTACGTCAACAGCAGAGCAACGACAAGTGCATGGTGCTGTACCGGCAGACGCTCATCTAGATAAGTCCCCTCAGTCTTTGTATCCTCTGTGGTGTCCAACGACGATATCGAAATGTGGGCCTATCCTGGTGTGTCAACGCGTGCGAACGATCTCCTGTTTGGTACCCGAGGGCTTTCGTTCCTCCATTTCACTGCCATCGAACAAATGACTCGATAAAGCGGCAACAAGAAAATTTCATCAACATGAGCGACTTCTCCGTCTCAGCAAAGCTCCTACCAGTCCCAGACCCATCGTCTTGGGAAGAAGTACTAGCCGGTGCCAATGGTTTACAACAATACTGCTACACGATGTGCTATCCAGTGACACAAAGCCGGGCCACGGCTCTCTACAACTTCCATGTGCCTTGAAGAACCGCAAGCTTTGTCCACTAGGTATGCTTCCTACTCTCGTGTTGTGGATCGACGCCCAACTAGAGCGATACCGGAACGCTGTTGTCAACACGTCATTTAATCTCTACTCGGTTCACCCCCAACGACCTCGAGCTTCACGGTTTACTGCTTGCCTCACAGAGGATCGAATGGAGCGTTTGGACCGCGGCGGGCAGGGTGATGGTCAAAACAGTGATGAACAACCCCGATTCGCTCCTTATCAGCGCAACGGTCCTCGAAAAATCCCTAATGACGCTGCAGCTTCCATTCCTCAGCAAGACGGCAAAGAGGTGTGCCTCAAATTTCTCTCAAAGAAGGGCTGCCCTTCGAGTGACCCAACTGTGTGCGTATTTACAAGTCGTGTACACTTCTTTCTAGCCGCTATACCAGACAAGCTCCGGGGTTACATCAGACGCAAGTTCGGACGTCTGAATACCAAGTACACCAGCAACTGAAGGCGTCCAGGCGGCGCTGGTCCGCGCGGCACTGGAAAAAGCGGTTTGAACCACCGAACAATCCGCTCAGTACAGACCCCTGCGTGATACGCAGCCAAGATTTAGCAATTTCCACACGATACGGTCATAATACTGCATCCGGACACAGCAGATTCGACCTCATGATCGAATGGTGATGTTCAAGAAATTGTCTCTGCGCGAGTATGCGGTGCTCTGGATGACGTTCGTAGTCGTGAACGTCGTATCACTGAACCTGGGAATTGTGCTCAGTTCGAGTAACGCAAGCCGCACCAGCTCGGTCTGCAAGTCTTCAGACAAAACTGAGAGGCCCACTCACTCAGTTCGAGTGACGGTCGACACATCAGGCCGGTCGGCAAAGTCTTACTTGGCTTTCAACATGAGCACCTACTCAGCTCGAGTAACGCAGGCTGCACCAGTTCGGACAGAAAGACTCAGGTCGAGTCGCTGCAACAATCTCCAAATGTATGTGCTGGTCGTCCTCCTGCAAGACAATCGGATAGCGAGAAGTGCTGCTCTCCTGAAAGGTGTTCGATTACCTGTTCAGTGGTTAATTGAAGCCCCTGCACTATGGAATCAAACGCAGCCAACAGCGCCGACATGGCAAAAGCACACTGTACTAACGAATTCCGACACAACTTTGACTGCCCCAGTTCAGGAACCGTACACCGGAAATTAAATGAAAATCTTGTCTAGCAGGAGGTGATCCAGTCCACAGAGTTCCTCGATGCATGCAATCCGATTGGTATTGAGCCCCTTGCGGATCTTCCTCTACGGCAACCAAACGGTCGATGGCAGTTTAACTCCGAATAACAACGCGTGGTCACAGCAACGGCTTTGAAGCATGGTTTGGGTGTTCATGATATAGCTGAAGTCGTACGAGGACAGTCAGACAGAGATTTCCGAACCAGCAAGGCGATGTACCCTTCTCGTTTCATTCGACTGCTTGACGGCTACAAGCATCAGGAGTTACATAGCCCAAAATGGTATCCAACCAAACTGGAAAAACCAAAAGCCCAGCCAAAACAAGCCTCAATGAACCACGAATCAGCGTCGCGGCACCATAATTCTGTCATTTAAGCTCTACGCAGTGGCAAGATGCGGGTCAATACCCAGTTCTGGATATCGCAGTACTACAACAATGGGATAACATCCAGATCAGCTCGCTCGGGTCAGTCGCCAAGAAGGACTGTGATCCAAATGAGGATGTCCGGTTAATTCATGATCTCTCGTTCCCTCGATCGCTGTCAACGAACAATAACTCGAAAAATCTAGGTTTCAGAAGTCGAATACAAACATGCTGCGACCCTAGCTCGGAGAATCGAAGATTGCCACCGCAATTACAAGGGTGTGTCGATCAAAATCATTAAAGGCGACGTGAAAGGTGCATTTCGTCATCTAATGCTTGCGCGTGGGCATGTACGCAGGATGGGAGCCACAACCCCAGATCTCGGGGTTCTTATCGTAGATATGTCGGCTCCCTTCGGCTGGACAAGATCCTCAGCATTTTATGGGTGTTTTGGTGACGCTATCTCGTGGCTAGTTGTTCGTGAAAGCCCAGCATCCATGGACGGTAACTCAAGGGATCAAGAATTATTTTTCGCGTACGAGTGGGTGGATGACCACGTACTTGTTGAACTCGACACAATCCAGTTTTCAGTAGAACTCACAATACCGGTACAGGAAGGCACCCGACCCGGCCACAAGTGCGAGTACCCCAGCATCTACATGAACAACGGCAACACCTCTGAGGGCTCAAACGTTATCCAGGGCATCACCGACACCGTTCAACGCCACCAGGGTCATTATAATTCCTTCATCGTGGTCCAATCGAACCAACGATTCAAGTTATCTCGACCGGTCGAGTTAAATTGCATATCTGGCTCGATTCAAATTAAGTCGAACGGTCGAGTTAACTTGCATACCGAAAGCTGTCGACCACCCTGCACGACCTCGGGTCTTCTTGACAGATAGAAGTATGCGTTCATGATGATTTAGTTATTCTTGTCTCCTGTTCTGCGGTGTCTACCTGTTCCGCGGCACCCCTGTACCAGTACTGTATTGACATTTTAGCACTGTTGTTGTCTACTCGTATTTTGATGGGACCCTTCTTTGTTTTTTATTTTGTTGGTGCCAAAATAATAAATTGGGACGAAGATGGAGCCAAGGGATCAGATTTAAATAACGTTTTGGGCAATATTGACCAATTTTTGAATTAATTTTATAGAAGAAGCCCTACGATGCCGTTGATATAATGCAAGCCAAGAAATCCAAAAATAAGTAGCCTTTTATAATGCGGACGATTTCCATGCATTATAGAGAAAGGGACGTATATCCTCTTTATAGCGTTCGTCTAAATATATCGGATTCAAAGGGAATTGAGTTGACGAAGTATACGATTCCGGTAATCGCCTTTTATAAAACGATGCAGAACGCCTCCAGGCTGGGAACCTTGACGCCTTGAGCCGTCGGAATGAGCACAGGAAGTCGTGGACGTCTTGGACTTGCTGGCGTTTCAGGCGAAAGCGATACCAGCAGATTGCTTCTGGCGTCGATTGCAAATTGAACGTGACCGCCGGTTTGGGTACTAGTATCTGTTCCTCAACCTCCTTATCCATTTCGGCGTGGGTCAGCTGAGCAAGGAGGTCTTCATCTTCTTCCGCCAGCGCAGCCGTAAGAGCTGCATCCATGCTTCAAACTTGCCTTGACCTCTCCAATAAAATCAATTCAACGAGAGTGATGGTCAGTCTTCCACGTGTTGCTTGGTTTAGTGCAAACTTTTAGTGGAAGTTTGCTAAACGTCTCATGTTCTATTACATTATCATTATCGGGAACCCAATTGGAGATAATGGAAAACGTGATGTAATGCACGAAACTAAACCTCTCTAATAATACGCAATACATTACCAAAAACGACATTACCAAAAGTTAGAAAGTAAAACTAAGTCAACAGCTCAACGCAGAAAAGGAACCTGCTGCTGACAACGATTCCATCGGTGGGCAACGTTTGTTCTTGTAGACCAGCCTGATTCTGACCACTCAGCTAGGTCGTTTGGACGGCAATTGCTTGTCTTCCTTTGTGCTAACGGCGATATGTGTAGTGCAGATACGTTCGTGTCGAATGAGCCGAATGAGTGAGAACAAAGCTGGCACATTATATCTTTTTTTTGCAAAATTTTTATTGTTTGCATATATTTTTACCTCTATTTTAGATTTCTATTTCAGACTTCATCATTTCTAAAACCGACTTGTCGCCCTGGGTAAAACAGAGCCTTATTTTCTGCTTTATTTACTACCTACTACAACGAATATTCTTTTACGAAGTGCGTAAAAGCCACCTGCCTCCTTCCTTGCGGAAGCTCCGCGGAGATCGCGCCGCCGGCGTCGACTAACCTGCTCTCTATATTCGTACAACAGTCTGCTGAAGTGTCGTACTACGTGCTACGTCTATGCGGCTATCCGCGAGGCCTGCAAGTGCTCTGACGCCACGCGCAAATTGATCAGTAAGACCCGCAAGGCGCGCGCCTCTCGTATCGTGTAGGGCTTCCATCGGCATACGACGTTCTCGTGGGTGGTTGTGGGGCGGTCTAGGTGGGGTGAAGATCGCCGTAATAACAGCGAGGGCAACTGCTCGCCGCCCTCGGGGCTCCAGTATCACATTGTTCCGTTTGGTCTCGGGCACTGGATCGTTACTTTCATAGAGCGGTATGCTGCGATTTTTCTTTATTGGCTAGTACTAATGATTCTAGTTATGTGCATACTGTAACAAGCTTTGATCTGCTAAGACAAGAAACATTTAATGAACGCATTGGCGTAGAACAATAATACTCCGCTTTACAACAGCTCTTGCGATAGCTTAGCATTGCTTGAGGTAAAGTGGCAGATTGTCAAGGGCGATACGTTTCGTTGTTGACTTTGTCAAACGATGATCTTGTAGCTCCTGCAAGTATTATAATACTAATAATAAAACAGGGGTGTTTACGTAGCTAAACGTGCTTCGTCAGCCAAGCGGGTTGTCTCCTTAGCTGATTTTCTATCCAACGGTACTTAATCTAAACTGCTGAGTTGTTCATGTCTGTTTTGGATGAATTGGGTCGGACCCGCCCCCGCGACTGCTTCCTGTATGCAACGTACAATTTAAACCCGCTACCAATACGTTTCCTAATTTTCAATATAGACACATCATCAGCGAGTTCGGGGAGTCTCAGGTTTCCGCCCACACCATCTCATACTCCTCTAACACCATGTCGGTACATGTGTGAATATTATCAGAACTCAATAAGACGTTTAAAAACTCGATTTATTTTTATGACTTTTTAAAAGGGGCATATTATTCGGGAGAGCCAAGTCGGCCACCGACACGACAGAAACAGCGACTCTAAATCCCATCGAAAAGAACATAAGCAATGACCCACGAAGTGTTTCGGCGACGATACAACCTTGTTAATCATTACATAAGCATGAACAATCCAAGCAGGCCACATCATTGATCGAGTATAATACATCTACTACAATAAAAGTGAGGACGTGGCTTTCATTAGCGTGGTATCTCTAACAGGGTACAGAACCCCAAAAGTGATCAAAGGGGTGATTCTGAGGTGCATGTTTTCGCTGCCAAACCGCACTCGTTTGCTGTACTTCTACTTCAACAGAGATTTATTCTTTGCGGTTTGACGCCATAGTTCATACCGCCCTCCGATCTTCTGAGCATCCTTCGACCCCGTTCTTCCAAACTTCACCATGGCATTAACTGCCTCGCCCACCGATTTCTCCTCGGCGAACCATTGTGCGAACTTGGGGTACAGCTGGTGGTCTGTCGTACCCGTAATAGTGAACATTTGGATTAATTTCTGCTGCTCTGCTTTCCGCGCGGCGGTCACTGCCTTGAAAGCTGTTGTTCCGGGAACCAGTTGCTTGATCTTCGTCAACCAGGAAAACTCGCTCTTTCTTCGTTATCATCGTCGGATTCGAGGGACCGCAGGAACTTTGTGTCCGCTTTGTGGAGTTGTTCGACTTCAGTGAAGGACCGACCGACTTCAGACGCTGCAACTCTGGAATCCGAGACGGCGGGCAGCGCACTGCTGAGCTCAAAGACAATGGCCAAGACAGCCAGCAACAGGACGCTGGAGGTTCGCATGGACACCAACATTGGAGGAAGACTTACTTGAGACTTGTGACGAATTACGGAATGAGTTCAACAGTTGAGTTACTCTCCCCTTCGACGTCACGACAATAGTAATATTAGGTTGTGTCGTGAAGTTTACGCCCGGTCTACGAGAAGGCACATCTCAAGAGTATCATCCGTTTGGACATGCGGAACGGCGATTCATGTATTTTATCAGTTGCGGTATCCCGGCGGTCCGCAGCTGATAAAGTACCGGTATCGCTTTCGGGTATCATACCGGGGTGTACAGACTGCGCAGGTACAACCTCCAGGAAAAGTTATTAGAGTTCGTGGTTGCACGTTTGTATGCCGTGGCCCTTCTGGCGTTTTAGTTTTTGCCTTTTGCTACGTTGCAAACTTCGTTCTGCCAAATTCACACTAAGTCCGATTCGTACTTACTGTGACACAGGTGCTGCTATGGGCGACTTCGTAAATGACTTGTAACTTGTATGTGCGAACCGGACGGAATTCACAATTTGACTCGGGCTATGAGTCGACCTAAGATCGTTTACGTCTCCGACAAGACACTTCGGAAGTACACGGTACACGTACGGTATTACTGTATGTACACGTACTTTTATATATCTGAACTGGCGCCAGACCTCTCATCCGATTATCCTATCTTACGATCATATATAGACAGCTGGGCTAACAGCGACACTGTCTTTCATGGACGCTGCTGCTGCCACCAGTGCGTAGTGGTGGTCCACACAATGCTTCAACTCGGTAACGTTAGCGTTACGTAACGTCGCAATATAAAAACAGAAATGGTTCGCCCAGTGCGGCTTTCACTGCGCCTCAACTTGGCTCCCGCTCACGGGGACCCGAGCTCCTTGCTAGGTTTCACCCACGTTGACATTGGTGTAGTAAAAGACTCTAAATCATACATAACCTCCACACATATTAAGTTTCAGAAGACTCGTTTTGTACCACTAGCACGAGCCTTAATAAAATGTATATTTTGTTGGAAAAGGATAGGTGTTTTTGTGAAATCACCGTACATCAAAAGTTTTGTATCAAACCTATGTCACATGCGAAGTGTCTACTGCAGGTGAGTAACGTTGGTCCACATCGTATAAACTTTGAAGTCGCCTGGAGGACGGATGTCATCTTGCTTCAAATCATGAAAGTCGGAGATGCCGACAGGAAAACTACACCCGAGCCTCACCCTTGAAAACCCTGAGAGCGGTGACACAACCCTTAGCCGAGCTAGGTGTTACCCTGCTTGGTCCTGGGTTTAAGCCCGCGTGCTGCGCACAAGGATCTTTAAACCGCAGGCGTTGTTTCGGCCTGCCGAGCGAGCCCCCTTTCCCAGGGATGTGTTGTTTTGTACCACTAGTCAGAAGTGAGGTACGACGCCAGAGTAGTAGCCTGTCCTACATAATATGGAAAGTTCTAAAAAGGTGTAGTCAGCTCAATAGGAGGAGTTCTCACTTCTGGATTGGTAAGCCACTGAGGAGGCCCCCGACGGGGAGAAACGCGTCTGGCGTGCGTCCAAATAGAGAAGTCACTGCATGCACTCAAATCCACTTTCTACAATTTTCCTATATCAAGTTTCCTACCCTCGTCCCACCACATACCATCAGTAGCAGTGACATACTTCGAAGTTCATCTCTACGGTTGTTTAGAATTGTACTTCAGTAGGAAGTACAAACAGACACACACGTTTGCAAACACAACATGTCTGCGGAGTGCACTACGTCTATAGTACATTTGCTCCGCCGTCCATTACTGAATAATATCAAAGTGGACTAAAATTCAAGCGGGTGTCTCCTCCTGAGTCAGTTGATGATCGTGGCTCTTTTCTAAGATCACTGGAATCCAGAAAAAGAATGCTGAAGCATCGACACTTGCATTTTCGAGAACAAATGTGATTTGTTGCTGAGGAGGGGATCCACTTTTTTATTGACGAGGTTCATTTTGGCTCTCGCAAACTGGGCAGTTGTTTTTACTGTTAGGCCCTGGTTTCTCCGTCGAATTTCACATGACAATGGGCGGCGTCAGAGCGACTCGCCATCGGGTCGTCCAAGCGATTCACCGTCCGGCCGACCTAGTGACGCACCGTCGGGTCGCCCCAGTGATTCTCTGTCGGGACGTCCAAGTGACCGTCCGTACGCCAATGCTCCATCCGATCATCCTAGCGGCAAGCCTGAAACTGGTGTCGCGACGTCCAAGACCCCTGGCTCGTATGGGCCAACGAAAACACCGTGCCCAAGTGAACTCCCGACGAGGCCAGGATATCCGACTAAAAGCCCAAACGCGGCCTCTCCAGGGCTCGCAATTGGACTTGAGCGGTTAACCGTACCTGCCCGACTTCGGGCACCGGGTACCGGGTACCCGTTTACCCGCCACGACCGTCGTACTGAAGTTAAGCGGCTTACTTAACTTCTCTCGACCAGCCAACGCTTCAGGAGTGTTCGTAGACAGGTTTAACCGTTTCTAATCCCCAATTGTCCGGAATACACCGGATGCCGTCGGTTATATTGTAGCCGTCGTCAGGATATCGCGTCCTGAAAATTCTGATAAGTGACTTCTCGTGTTGAATACAATTTTCTATATAACCGACCCTTGGATGATGATAGCAGCAGATTTCTCTGGATGCCATTCCTGAACACGATGGATTCAGACCTCGACGATTTACCCGCTTTGGAAGAGGAGGTCACGAATGCGCGTGCTAGCACGATTTCAGCAAACTCCCGTGCTTCCTACCTAAGCTCTAATACTCGTTTTATACAGTGGATGCTCAAATACAAACGCGTGTTGGTTCTTGACAGCTTCGCTAACTATTGTTTACAATGCTCATGGGGCAGCAAACAAGAAGTCAATCCAGAGTTCTTTGTCCGCAGCACCCGCGAACCCACCTATTCACTTTGATCGAATCACGGTGCGCGATTTTATGACTTGGATTGTCTCTATGAAGAAGAGCAAATGGCCACTACCACAGTTTTTCGAACTACGCTGGTCATCGTTCGGCTTTCTACAACTTGTTCCAAGACTACCATCGCGTAATGTCGGCAGAATTAGCTCATGAACTAGGCCGACATTTCAAAGGCCTGCAGCAAGGGTTGCAGCGGCCATCAGCCAGGGTCTCGCCCAAATTAAAGTCGGGAAAGATCCGATGCCACTCGGTTTGTACAGACAAGTTGCAATGGCAATGTTACAAGGCACTACGCGGGACATGGTGTTTGCAAGGACGTTCATGATAATGTCATGGAACCTGATGTCGCGCGCTGCTAATACCGTATCGATATGCTACGGCCACCTTGAGTGGCGAGAAGATGCCCTGTGTGTGTACTTTGCCCACATGAAGAACGACCAACGTGGAGCACGACCACGAAATCCGCGTCACGTATATGCAAATCCACTGTCACCAGAGATATGCCCCATTCTCGCACTCGGTAAGTTACAATTGCTACTATATGTGGGCTAAAGCAATATATCACCTCTCCTGTTTCCAGGTGTTTATTGGGCTGCATATGGTGTGGATACGACGAACACCCATTTGTTCCCTGGTAATGACCAATACGAGCGTTTCCGGAAGGTATTAGGCGAGATAGTCAATAAGTGCTAGTTGGTGGACTTCATAGTCGAGCAAGAAAGCTGGTGCTGGTCGGTATCAAGAAGGAGGATTGCGCTCGAGGTTTTGCTCTCCAACACGTGCAAGTACTTGCTGACCGACATCACCAGGATCTTACGCAAAATTGTTGCAACTGATACCCACACAAGCTGCCCACGGCGTCTCTTTCTGCTGTGTTGCGTCTCATTCGGCAGCTCAATAGCACCTCGCTCTAGCGACACATCACCTCTGGGGCTGGCTTATGCCCGCGCTTCTCAACGTGTGTATGGTCTCCTCCTCCGGCTAGCACACTGTTTTCTTTAGGGAGCCGCGACATTAAATCTGAACAATACAAATAAAATTACACGGGGTACAATACTGTGCCAACATCTCACGCCAATGCAGTTTTACCGTGAAGTCAGGTTCTAGTTAAGTCTCCTCACGGCTACCATCAGCGATAGCGACGACCACCCACTGCTGAATGGTAGTTGTGTCACCAACGACAGCAGCTGCAGTTGCGATTCCTTCGTCTCCGAAGCCTTCCGTTATCTTATGGACCTTGTCATCGACCTTCAGGGTGGCGCTCTACGTCTCCTGCTTTTGGCACTGGCTCAATTGCAAATGCAACGCAGCGTGGCATACCTGTCTAACTAAACTTTATACTAACCTCTCACAATTTAAAAGTCCAACAGCCGTCCTGTAAATTCCGCCCACGAGTAAAATGTTGTGCTGCGTCCGTACCTCTCACCATTGGTTGGAATCACGTGAGGTAGGGCTACATCTATGTGACAGCGCTTCATCACGCTTTCATTCCCCGCTTAAGTACGACACCAAAATTCTCCCTCCTTTTCTCTTATTCGAGAATCTGCCGCCTCGAATAAAGATGGTGACGCTCGTGTGCTCGATCGTTGGCGAGGAGGGAAGCGCGTTTCCTGTGGACATCGACGCGAGTCAGTTGGTGGGCCACTTGAAGAAGGCGATCAAGGAGGAGAAGAAGAACAGGATTCAGTGTGACCCTGACGAGCTGCAGCTCTTCCTGGCGAAGAAGGGCGACGCGTGGCTGAAAGATGACGATCCTGCTGCGCTGGAGTTGGAAGAAGGAAATACGCATCAAGACATTCAAACGGTGATCGATGGCGAGAAGATGAGGGCGACGAAGACTTTGCAGCACTGGCTGTTTGACAAGAACAAAATGCCGCAGCCATCCACTGACCAAATCCACGTGCTGGTGGTGGTTCCGGAGCAAGCACAACCACAAGAGGGGTTGTCGCTCGTCAGTGGATCGATTGGAAACGCGCTGAACACGAAAGGGATTCGCTGCAGAGTGTACCGTCTGGCGGCATCATATCTGGGATACTATGATCCCGACCTTCGCGCTGGCGAAAGCGACAAGGCGCTGTGGTATGATGGGGCGACGTTGCGGATCCATGCTCTATTCGAGTCAAGTAAGTTCGCTCATCTCGTCGCTGCATATAGTGTTGATTTGGTGGACTAACTGCGTTTGTTTGACAGAAGAGAATGCTCTGCTGTTCGACAACGCATTACAGGATGAATGTATCACACTAACGTCTCCACTCGATGGCCACGCGGTCTCGACAAATGTAGCCCCAATTTCTCGGGAGTTAAGCGAGCTGCGGCGCATCTACAGCCGGCATTATGTTCCAGAAGATACCGATTCTCCCCAAATAACGATGTCATCTCTCTCGACCAACACCTCGATCGTTGACGTGGTAACTGACGAATTCAAGTATCAGCGTATCGAGAGTGAAGAGTGGTTCGGGAATGTGGGGAAGGCGCAGAGCTGTCATTTGATGTCAAGAGAACATTGCCGGAGATATGCAAGCTATCACAAATATGACAACGATCAAAGCAATCGCCTTGCTCTTACGTCAGACATGCACGCCTGGTACGATGGTCGCTCGTTTGCCGTGCCGGTTATGAACATTTCCGTCGAATCCGTGTCTGAAGGTCCGGTAGTCGGGAGCAGATACAAGGTATGAATTCTTCGTGCTCCGATTGAGTACTTCAGTATGGTCTGACAATGTTCGCGGTGTCATACTGTAGGTGAACTTGATCGTACGCGCGTTAAACGCTGGATACGCAAGACTGATCTCACTGCACTTGAAGGAAGGCTTTGTTGCGTCGGAGGATGGCTTGGAGATGCGAACATCTGTCTACGTTCAGAACGCGAAGGTGTTTTGCGAGTGTATGGAGTGGAAGCGTAAAGAAATCGATAAGGAGTGGAAATCATACTATGACATGGTACCTGCGGTAGATTGACTAAGCTTACTTGAAATACACACCGTGCTTGCATTTTCAAAAAAATCACCCTAACAAGTACTTACTACTACTACAGTAGTGTACTACCGGTACAGTAGTACTGTAGTGTTGTACGAAGTACTATTAATAAATATAAAGTTAGTAATCACCCCGCCAAACTCTGTATTAATACATGTACGAAATACTATTAATACGTAATATTTATTAATTTGCGTGCTCCGACCTGCCCCAGCCCTTCCAAGAGATGAGTTCTGGACCAAGTTTGCGTTCTGTTTCAAGCTCATCCCAACATCTTGCATCAATAATTTATTTCGTCCCTGAAGAAATACACAGACCTCCTGCGAAGCAATTGGCCAAGCTGCAACCATAACATGGTAAAATGGAATAATCAGTTTCCGAAGAGGTTTGTTCGCTAAGCATGCAAATATCAGGAGAGAATATTAAGGTTCGATCCAATATGATATCCAGGGTGGCCTGCTGCAATGTTAAAACCTAAAATCTAGCGAAGCGAATACCTGCAGCATTTTTAACTTTGCTTTGTCCTATGTAGCCCGACTCAGCCCAAGGCTTCAATCAATAAAACAAACCCTACCGCAACATTCAACATGTAGAAGGCGGCACCTTTGTTGTTTCTCCTCGATTCCATCAACTTGTTGCCGGCATCTCTCCCTTCTTAGACAATCGCATTACCATGGCTTTGTTGAAGTTGTTTAGCTGTATAATGTCAGAAGCATTCGCCGGCGTGATAATAGTTAGCAACAACGATCCAGTGCGCAGTTGTTCAGAAAGTGAGACCAGGGGAGGCATTTGGCGGAGTCAAAGCGATGATCGCACAAGCGTGATGCCAATCCATTCCAGTGACGCACGCCCAAAGGTTAGGAGAATGGTAATGCTGAAGTCAATATCCAAATTGTGCACCGATTCTGAAAGCCTTCTTCTGCAAAAGTTGTTACTATACGAAGAATAGCAAGTCCAGCAGCTCGTCGGGCATATTCTTCGTCAATTTTTTCAAAGCAGCCTTGATTCGATCCAATATTGTTGAGATTGAGATTGCCCTTTCTTCATCCTTCTCCCCGGCGTAGAATTAATCCCCGTTGTCATCTGTGCTATCATGGACTCGTAGGTTTCTTATACCGTCGGCGGTGTTGTTGGCTTTTGGTACTTGAGCTCGAGCTGGTAGATTTAGGACTGAATGTATTCATGCAAATGTGCAAGGCCCCTCGGCCGCTCTTGGCTACTTTGGCAACAGCCTGGAGTTTCCTAACGACTTCGTGTGTTTCCTAACTGCTTCTCGTACTTCGCACGTTCCTCTGCCTGCGATCTCCCGACGCGTTTCAACACTCCTTTCCGGGCAGTCAGTCCGAGTCCATGAGAATGACGAGTCTGCGCTGCTCGTCGAGACGCGGCGCAGGGAGGACCTTGGTGAGGATGCCTGCACGCACCGCCTTTGAGTCGCAATACTCGACTAGCAGCACCTTCTTCTTGAATAAATCCTTGATAAACTTGTATCTTACGTCGATGTGCTTCGCGCGCCCGGACGTATCCTCGTCCGTGATCTGTGCGATCGCTGCCTGGTTGTCCACGTGAAGCAGTGACTGTACGTGTGCCTTCACACCGATTTCAAGCAGCATCTCGATCAGACCGAGCATTTCGGCCGTCGTCTGCGATGCGGCCACGAACTCGGCCTCCATCGTCGACAACGCCACGCAGTTCTGCTTCTTGCAGATCCACCCCACAACGATTCCAGCGATCATGAGCACCCCGCCGCTAGCGGACTTCCTGTCGCTCTTGTCCGCAGCGTAGTCGGCGTCGCTGTATGCCTCTACGAGTACGCCATCCTTGGTCTTCAGCGCCTTGTCGATGTTCATGATGAACTTGGTGTGCTTAGTGCCCTTGAGGTACCGAGCAATTTTCTTGGCCAGACGCCAATCTCCTTTGCGCGGCGCGTGGGAACGTCGTGTCACCCGGAGCACAGCGAACGCGATGTCCGACCTGGTGCACCGAGCAATCCACAGCAAGCTACCGACCAACGACTGAAAAGTCTGCACAGTTGGCCGTTCCGATGTCCCTGCCCCCAGTCGGTAGCAGTTCGCCGCCGCCGTCACCATCATGTTCTCCACCGATAGGCATTGCAGCCTTGTCCAACTTGAACTTCTCTAACATCTCCTGGATCACTTGCTCTCGGTCGAGCTGCTAACCGGACACGTCATCATACTTGAACGTGGTGCCCAAGAACTTCGACACCACGCCGAGGTCCTTGAGCTCCTCCACCTGCATGTCCGCAAAGAAATTGTCCACCTTGGCTTCGCTTGTGCCGGTCACCAGCAAGTCGTCCACGTACACTCCCACGAGTGTCGTGCCGTCCTTCTCGATCTTGACGTACATGCAGCTATCCGTGTAACACTGGATGAAGCCCAGTGACAAGAGTATCGCGTGCAACATTAGATTCCACAGTCTGCCCGATTGCTTGAGACCGTAGAGGCCTTTGTTGAGCAGTAGCGCGAGCTCTTTCTTGTCCTTCACGCCCAGTAGCCTCAGCAATTCTTCACGAATCACCATACCTTCCGGAATGTGCAGCATGATCACGAGGTCGGCCTTCTTGTCCGCTTTAACGTACGCACTCGGAACATCGCCGTGGCGTGCTGGCACCCCCAAATCCGGGAGACAACCAGGATCACCTTCCCCGACATCATCTCTAGCACCGCTGAGAACGTGTACGTGTAGTCCACTCCATATTCTTGTTGGGCTCCACGTGCTACCAAACGCGCTTTGAATCGCTCAATGGAGCCATCAGCGTGTGTCTTCAACTTGAAGACCCATTTAGTGTGTAAGAGCTTTGCGTTCCTCGGTTTCTTGATCACTTCCCAGGTGTCGTTCATTTCCAGGGCCGCGATCTCTTCGCGTATCGCCTGCTTCCATTTCTCGACCCGCGGGTCATTCATCGCATCGCGGAAGTTCTTCGGGTCCTTAAGCGCAACCTTCTCGACTCGGGAGACGGGCACGTGCTTCACGCCCATGTATCTCGTGGCATGCGCGGCTCCTGCTCGGTCTCAGCCGGGAGCGCTACTTCGTCAGCTCCTTCCAACCCAATGGCATGCTTCTTGTTCTTCGTTTACTCCTCTTGCTCGCCTTCTTCTTAGACGTGGACTTCTTTCTCACTGGCGCCTCACCCGTCGTTCGCGAATCACCGGTCGGCTCCTTCCGTTTAGTGACTTCCTCGCGTTCTTGAACAGCAGGACAGAGATCCGGGTCATCGCGCTCGAGCTGGGCCTGCAACTGCTCGTTCTGCTTGCTGTCCAGTGTCTCGACGTTGCGGACGGGATGCGTGGTGACGACGGCTCGATCCTTCGGTAGGTACACCTTAAATCCCTTGGTCTCGTCATTCTTGCCGACTATCATTCCAACTTGTGCGCGCGGCTTCCATGCCTTCTTTCCCGGCTCTCGATACGCTGCACGGGCAGCCGAACGTCACCACGTCCGACAAGTTTGGGACCGTGCCGGTAAGCATCTCGATCGGAGACATGTGCTTGGTGTTGGCGCTACAAGCGCTCCTGTTCAACACATACGACGCGTACTCAACAGCGTCGCCCCAGAAATGCAGCGGGAGGCCGCTGGCGAACAACATGCATCTTGCCATGTTGAGTACCGTTCAGTGCATTCTTTCCGCCTTGCCGTTCGACGCCTGGTTCTCCGCTTCACTGATTTGACGCCTTACGCCCGTAGCTTAGCAGAACAGGTCGACGTTCGCGTACTCCTTCCGCCGTCCGTGCAAAGTACATGAATCCTGCAATTGAAGCGCTTCTCAAAATACGCGAGAAAATGCTTAAACTTCTTTGTTGCCTCCACCTTGTTCTTCGCCAAGAACACACGCACATAGTTCGTGGAGTAGTCGATGAAGTTAATCAGGTAGCGGTTCCCACGGCGGTCTCTCGGAGTCATCGGCCCCTTGATATCGCTACCGATCACACCACCAATCTTGTCAATCGGCGCGTTCCCTCCTGTGTCCTTCTTGGACTGATTGTTTTTGCTCTGCTTTCCTTGAGCACAAGTCAGACAGTTCGGGCGCGACCTGTCCGTGAGTGATGCCGGATCCAGCGGCGTCTGCCACGCGCCCGACCGTGTCGTACACGATGTGGCCGAGCCGCTTGTGCAACGCCAGTAACGTCGTCTCCGTTTCGGCACCATCCAACGTGTAACCAGCCTCCACTATCGCCGCGTTCACCACGTGCACCCGCCCGTCCGTGGTCATCTCGCCCATGGCGTCAACCACCAGGACGTCGTATTGCCGGTAAACTTCAAAGAACTTCATCTGGTCGGTATCACGGAAAGCGTAGCTTTTTCCGTTGTGCCGCTCCAGGAATACCTCTCGCTCCTCGAGCCTACCGTAGCTGATGATGTTGTCCATCAAGTTGTCCGCGTAGTAAACTTCCGACAAGTCCACCACGACTTCGTTTCCGTCGACGATTGTTCGCAGCTTGCTTACACGAGCCTGACCGCCGTTCGCTTCGCGGCACATTTGGTCGCAGCCCACCGCGTCCTTCAGCATCCTCAAGTCTTTCAGAAGATGCACACTGGACCCGCTGTCCAGGATCCACGAGTCGGTGCTCGCGTCCTAGTTCTTGGCTGCAGCGGTCCTCACGGCCAACGCGATCTTCGTCGACGTCGGGGCGCCACCCTTCTCCTTGTTCGGGCAGTTAGACCTCAAGTGGCCTACTTCACTGCACTTGTGACACGAGCGTGTTTCAGCACAACCTACGCGGGCGACGCGTCTGCCTCCGCGTCCGCTCTGCTCGCCGTATCCTCAACCGGTGTGTCGTCCGTGACCTCGACCAGTACGACCATTTCTACCGCCGCAATCTGTATTGCTCGGTCCGATATTGCTTGTCTCGTATTCGATCGCGAACGACGCCAGCTCCGCGGCCTGTTGGACATAGTCAATGCGCTGCGAGTTGAGGCGCGTCAGCATCGCGCTCCGGATGTACGTTGGTGCCGATTTACACAGGCACTGGAGCACGCATTGCTCTGAGTTGCCGGATCGCTCTGCAACGTACGCCAGATACTGATAGTGCTCGGGCCACGTCTTGTTGGGATCCTTCTCCTTCGACATCAGCTCGATGCCCTTGGCCGACGGGATCGGCGTCATGTACAGCATGAACATGCTGTTCACCACGTCCTCGAGCGTGCTCGACACTGCCGTCCATCAGGCAGCATCTTCTCGAAGTAGATGAGGGCCGTGCCTTCCAGCTTGCCGTTGAGCGCGAGAATTTTGAATTCCTCCGGCCAATCCCCGCCGCTCATCTGCTGGGCTGCGCCAAGTCGCTGGAGAAATCGCAGTCCCCACGACTTGAAGTCCGCCCCGACGCCAGCATATGTCTCCTTCCAAGAGAACCTTAAGAAACCGGGCCAGTACAAGTTCCTTGGCTTCGGTATCTACAACCCAAAGTCGTCCGGCGCCACGCCCTGCTGCGCCTCGAGCGGCGACTGCACCTGAGGTTGCGGCGGCTGTTGGGGCGACGGCGTGTGTATTTGTTGCGGCGGCATGCGCGGTGGTGCGGCGGCGTGCATCGGCTCGTCGAGTGAGCCCAGTCTCATACGGCGATCGCGCGCCCTGATGAAGTCGGTAAAAGCACTTGACCCGTCGAATGAGTGTGGGGCATGGGAGGCACATAAGCCTGGCGCTTCAGCTCTTCTTGCATCTTGAGCTGGTTGACCATAAACTTTGGCTGCTGTTGCGCCATTCGTTCGAGGAGCCCTTCCAGTCTATCCAGTCGCTCGGAGCTCGCATCGGAGTTCCGACTGCTCCTTTCGTGAGCGTCGGACGCGCTCGAGATCGAGTGCGCCCCCTCAAACTGCTCGAACGGGTCAGGTGACACGTCAAGACCGTGCACGTCGGTATCGGGGATGCCGCCTGTAGTGCTGGGCTGCTTCGAGGTGTTGTCGGTGCGTTTTGGGCTCATAACCTGTTGGCTTTTGGTACTTGAGCTCGAGCTGGTAGATTTAGGACTGAATGTATTCATGCAAATGTGCAAGGCCCCTCGGCCGCTCTTGGCTACTTTGGCAACAGCCTGGGAGAAAGTTTCCTAACGACTTCGTGTGTTTCCAACCTAACTGCTTCTCGTACTTCGCACGTTCCTCTGCCTGTGATCCCCCGACGCGTTTCAACAGGTGTATATAGGAGAAAGTGCACTGGCTGTCAACGTAGGGAATTGGACTGATCTCAGCATGGAGGTTTTCGTCGTATCGGCGTTTCCAACCTTGAACGAAGCTGCATCGGTGCGTACTAGGAGGGTGACCAAGGTAACAAGCAAACTCTACGACAACATACGGCTGTAACGTAGCTGAAAATTCCTGGTCACTGAGTGTTGGCTCGGGAGAACCGATTGAGAAATGCTTCAGCGGCCAGCCTTGTAGAGGCGAGTGACAACTTGCTGTAGCTGGCTCTAAAAACATTGATTATGAGCAGATCCTGATCCCTTCCGACCAAGTGAACATTTTCGATAACTTCGATAACGAGCAGATCCTGGTCTTTTTGTGTGAACGGTAATACAACAGCAGACAAGGGATAGGAATTGTAGGTTGACGTATTCGACTGACATTTGCTACCCAACGACTATATTGGCTGTAGCATGGTATTAAACGCCAACCTCTATTTCCTTAACATCCGACCTTTTCACGTACGAAAAACTACACAGTCACTTGCATGGATGGGCACCTCGCACTCGGTACATCTGCTAGATCGCTATCAAGCACGAGGCTGTACAACCTAAAAGCTTATTGCGGGGAAGAAGCATTGGTATGCTGATGTTATCGTCGCTGTTGGGCATCTTGGTAGCCCTCCCGCCCACGGTTCGGCAAAACAAACGCGCTTCTTGCTTGCCCGCCGCTTTCCCATGCCTGCAAGCTTCGATGGCGCCATCTACAGGACAAGGACCTGCAACAGATGATTCGATCTCACCGAAATTTCCATCCCTACACAGGCAAATCTTTGGACTTCGCAGCTACGAACGAATAACTTTCTGGAGGTAACATAGCACCTGGGCAGAATGGTTAATAGAGTTCTCTCCCTTTGGGGACAGTAACGCAGGAAAATGGGACCTCGTTGCTAACTCTGAAATTGTTTTCAGAGAACGTCGACGAGAAAGTTTTGAGCTACCTCAAAATTATTTTTTAGATCTCGAATGGGATTCGGTCAGCAATCAGAGATTTGGGCTAGTGGAAAGGAGCATTGAAATCAACACCTAGTGGAAGAACAATTGAAGAGAACGAAGTCAGCATTAATCGGTGGAGAGCAGCCTGTTGTTTTTCTTTTCTTACCGACATGGACCAACGTAAGCTGCAAGATGAAGGGGACCCAAATGAACAGAAGACTTTGGATCATCACAGCATGCGTTTCCAGTACAAACGCCAGTTGATAAACGGGAGAGTACCCAAGTCTTTTCTGGAGTAGAACATGCAGTCCCGCAAAAGACGCAAACTCGAGAGAGCTGTAGATAACCAACTGGATGAGAGTTGAATTCATCTTAGTCGGTGTCAGCGATCTTGTAAAAGGATAATATGCAGCGGTTGGGAGGCGGTAAAGCCCCGCTAGATATCCAGCGTAAAGTAGTGGGAGCATGAACTCGATATACTCCGACAGAATGACGTACTCGCAGTGGAATAATACGTGAAGCCTCTGTAGGATTGTTTTCTCCATTTTTGCACGTGGATTTCCTCTTCGCGTTGATTGTTGAAACTTGGATAACGTTGGTGCGATCGAAGTTTGAATAATGGGTTCACCTCTCGAGGAAGACAGGTGAATATGTCCTTGAGGTACGACACTTTGTTCTGAAGGAGTAACTTGACGACTAGCCGTGTTACCGATTTCTCGGCTGGGGTTTATTGTTCCCTTGTTTTTAGGCAGAGGGCGAGGAATGAGTTGATTGGAAGGCCCAAGTGTCGGGATTGGTGAGCTTGGTATAGGTTGTGCTTCCATAGCTGTTTCTCTTGTGCTCGAAGCTCCTAGTTGAATATTCCACTGATTGTTGAGGCTTTCGAGGAAGACCTCGCTTGAAGCTGAAAGGGGCAACTTGTATGGTCCGTGCAGATGAATCCCTCCAGAATTTTCTCTATGCCGAGGCTTTAACGTAGTTAAAGAAGATATAAGCGTATCGACATAAGAGTGATTCACCTTTTGTTGCTCGGACTGTTCGAGCGTGGCATGTGTGCGATGATAAATGTTACGCAGCGATGCCAGGATGTGAAGAATATCTGACGACATTATTAGCATTGTCGTAAGAGAAGACCGTGCCGTCTGCATGCAAATTGCCACATACAGCACATTGAAAACATCCACAGTAAAAACTATCACAGCGCCGATGTAATCTTCGAGGTGGGTAGCCACTTGAGCAATTATCTGCTTCGTACTAAACTTAATTAGAGGCAGGACTAACATGAAAATCGCCTGCTGAACTCCCGACAACTGAAGAAACACCGCACTGAAGGTCGGGTACGCGACGACCAGAAACGATTGTGCTGACGCTCCAAATATATGGCCGATTACTTGCTTTTGCAGCTTTGGGTTGGTTTTCAATTCCTGAGGATTGATACTCAATAAGATCAGAGTAAAAATGACAGTGACAAAAGGACAAACCATCAATACCATACCAAACGGAATCGGAAACTTCCACATAGCAGCCAGGAAAACACCCAGCGCCGTGTAGCATACAGCTGAAACCAAAGTGATACAAAGGGCGCGAGTAGTAGAAATTCTAGCTTCAGATATGATAGCTGTAGCTAGAAAGACGATACCTCCACCAACAAAAAGGCTGTCACCAGTACACGGATCCACATGGCATGATTTTCTTTCCAACCTTCTTCGGGCGGTCTCAATGGGATGCACTCGATCAGGAGCGTCACTGTTGCGGCTGGTACAGGTGTTAACATACACACTGCAAAAACTCGAGCTGGTGATGTTCGTTCACAATAATCTCGAAAAGCGAGTACGCGCTCGACGGAGTAAGACGCCCTATTTCCAATCTGAACTCGATGCCACGAGAGTGCGACACGATTGTAAGCACCCCGAAGACGACGAAATAAGGTAGGTTGCCTTTCGGAATGGTGACCAAAACATTTCTGGTCTCCCAGCGGATGAACTTGCCGTCTAGACGCCATCGACAAGCTAGCACCGTGAAATATTGTGCAGTGGGGTCTTGGCTGTCCTTCAGCTGAAGGTTTTCAGCTACCAGTGTAGAAGTCTATTTTTGCATCTATGCCTGGACACTTGAATCGAAATAGAACGTTTTGAAAGCATCATCATTGAAGTCAACACATGCATGAATCACACACAACAAGTAAAATCAGTCAAGTACAAGCAAAGACAGGCAAGATTTGGAGCTACGTACCATAGTGCACCAACGTCAGATACAGAATGTACAAGTTCCATACAAAAAGGTGTCCTTGAACCACTGCATCTCCAGTACAAAAGCTAGTTGATACTGAGGCCCCGAATTTCCGCTTTAAAAGAACGAGGAGAGCAACAAAGGCGAGTAACTCAACTGCTGAAAAGAGTATGATACTTGCCACGGTCTCCTTTAGCTTTTGTGTCGTCATCGAAGCGGTATGTGAATAGTAAGCTGCAACTGGTAACTGGTAAACCGCTGTAAGGTCAAACGCGTACAGCAAGAAGCATAAACTCGATGTACTCGGTCATGAGGACATATTCGGAATGAAATAGAGTCTGTAGCGCATCTCGATCGGTTTCTTCGGTAGATCTAGGAGAAGGGGACTTGGCCAACTCGATCGAAGCGCTTATATTCTGCCTTTCTTACAACCATGAGAATTCACATCGAAAATCTTCCCACTGAGTCTTGTAATTTATCCAACAGGGTCTACTACACGCGTTGAGTTAGATTTGGCTGACTTCAAATGATGGTTGTCTGCAATCTGCTTATTCGGATCCAGTGCCGATGTCGGAATTATCATGGATACGTTGTTTTGCACTGAAAACGTAGTGGTGACTTGGAAAGTGCTTGTTAGCTCTCGTATTAGAAAGTGGTAGTGGAAAAGGGGCTTGGACTCAGATCCGAGAACATCGAACAGGATCCAACTTTTGAAACCTGATTCGCACCAAACCAGGCAGATCTCGCAAATAGTTTGTCTCTTGTTGGGTGGGCGAGTCGGGGAACGATCTGTAGCCTCTCTTCGCTTGGATGTTGTCTGCATGACCAAGTATATCACGAAGTGCCATGAGCATGTGAAAGCTATCCGAGCCAACAATGATCATCGTAGTGAGAGTCGAGATCGCAACGTAGTAAACGTTGAACAATCCACTGAAAAGCAGTCACCTTGGCAATCATTTGCTTGGAGACAAATTTGATAACTGGCAAAACGAAAACAAAAGCAGTCCTGAGAGCTGATTGAAAGTTGCGCTAAAGGTTGGATACATCACTGCGACGAATCCTTGAGTAGCTACAACCATCATCTGCGTCACAAGTTGCTTCTGAAGAACTGTCGATGCTGCTAGTACGCATGGACCGATAACAAGAATTGTAACAATCCAAAACATTCCTACGTAAGGCCCAAATAGCCAAACGGGATCGGGAATTTCCAGTTCGCTACAACAATGGACGTCACCACATAGGCAGCTGATGATGCTACAACAATCGCTAAAACTCCAATGGTTGGGATGGTACGCGTGATTGTAACTTCTCTTAGTTGTAAGATGAGGCCTATCGAGACGAAAAATATAGAGCCAAATAATCTGATCCACAAGGTGTAGTTTGCTTGCCAGCCATCGGAAGGCGGCTTCAGTGGGATACAATCGAGCGCAAGAGCCACCGATAAAGCGGAACTGGACTGAAAACACAGACAGCTATGACATGTGCGATTGAAGTGCGATGGTGGTAGTCGCGAAAAGCCAGAAAGCGCTCCACAGAATACTCACTTCGGTGTCCAATTTGACTGCGATGCCAATAATTTTCAGCTTGGTGTCGAATTTCGGAGCGAAACGATCGTTGCCGTTTACGCCGGCGTTGATGAGATGCTGCACCACAATTCGATTCTTGCTGAACCTAAACCAAGAAACAGCAAAATATCAGCTCTTGATGCGCTGTTAGTGCCGATAATTTGAAGGCTCAGGATAAAGCTTCCAAAAATAATCAGTTCGAAGGACAGGTCTGACTTGCAAGTTGATGTAAAGGATAAGAACACGCTAGGGATTTATTTGCGGAGTCGAAATCGAAGCTGAAAAACGGTATGTGAGGGCTGGTATTCAATACTGACTTTACAATCTGAAGGCTCATCTTCGAGGTAATTTTCGCTAGATGATGAGGTCAGGAAAACTGAAATTTGAAGTCAACATCTCATTTTTTGACAAGACATTTATACCGTAATGTGCCAGAGTGAGATGCAGGATGAACGGTGTCCACACGAAGAGGTACCACTGCAGAGTGTGGGCATTCGTCTCCAATACGAAAGCTAGTTGGTAAAGTGGCGAGAATCCAAACTTTCGCCTCAGCAGCACGAATAGAGCTGCAAATGCGACGAACTCGATCACCGAATACAGCATAATGCTTGCGATGGTACTTTCTAACTTTTTGTCGTCATTGAGTCAGTGTGGGGGTAATACTTCGCCACCGGCAGGTGATATAGCGCCACAAGGTACACCGAATAGAGCATCGGTAGCATGAATTCGATGTACTCAGCCATCGAAACGTATTCGGAGTGGAAAAGAGTCTGTAGTGCTTCTTTGATAGTCTTTTCAGACGCCCGATCAGTAACTTTCTTTACCAGTGTTGCCGCGTCTCCCTTTGAATTGGATGCCAGAAAGCTCACTTTCTGGATAGATCTCCACGCTGTCTTAGCCAAAGGAATCTCTTTCGATTGGCTTTCTGGTTCTTGGTCAATAGGAATGATCTGGCGATTGCTTGCCAAGGTAATCGTTGAAATCAATACTTTGGTAGAGTTAGAAGGCGTCACCTCGACGGACATAACCTCTTGTCTGGGAGAGATCACGCTATTTCCACACTCAGTGTTGCCGTTGACTCGATAGAAATCTGCTTTGAGCCATCAGGGTCTTGTTTTTCCTTTTTCAATTTGGTCAGTATTACTCTGCTTTCAGATGAAAGTGGAAGTGGGAAAGGCGCCGACACTCGAATATGTCGAGATCGAGAACGGGGTGGTTCTGCATCTAGTAAAACACTTTGAATCATAGCTGGTAAGTCCTGAAGAAAGTGAGTTGTGGCTTTTTGAACTGAATTTGTCTGTTGGAAAATAGAGCGAAGAGCGACCACAACGTGGAAGCTGTCCGAGGCGATGATAACCAACGTTGTCCAAGTTGATGTTGCTGCTTGCATGCAGATCGCCACGTAAAAAACGTTGTAGACATCGACGGAGAAAACCACGATCGGACCAACGTATTCATGGAGACTTTGAGCAGCCCTCGTGATGATTTGTTTCGTGAAAAACATGATCAAT
This sequence comes from Phytophthora hibernalis, assembly GCA_012656075.1. Taxonomy (NCBI): domain Eukaryota; phylum Oomycota; class Peronosporomycetes; order Peronosporales; family Peronosporaceae; genus Phytophthora; species Phytophthora hibernalis. Next base: position 149,085 of record JAAKBF010000129.1, read on the forward strand.
GGCATCACGAGCACAAAAGCGGTTTGCTCTAGCCCTGTGAGCGTGTCGAAGACGGCACTGAAAAGCGGATAAGCGACAGCTACGACTCACAATCAGCAGTTGATACAAAATCTGCTGTCTCAGCACAGGGAGCCGACTAGCACTCGTGGCCCGATAACCATGACTGTGTAAAAGGAGAAGATCCAGACGTAAGGGCTGACCATGAGCACTAGTCCGAATGGAATAGGAAATCGCCACACTGCTGCCAGGGTTATTGATGCCGCCACATAGGTTGTAGCTGTACCAAGAGCGACCTTGACAGCTCCAATATTGGTGATGGTTCCCCTTGTGATCACTTCCTTCACTTGAGCGATGAGACCAAGAGAAATTGTGAACATAGTGACAAAAAGTCTGATCCAAGTGGCATAATTTGCTCACCAGCCTTCTGAGGGAGATTCTAACGGGATACAATCGATGGCCAGAGCTGCCGCCAAAGCAGGGATTGGAGTCAGAATACAAACAGTGACAGCACGAGTGAACGAGGTACGTTGATAATAGTCGCGAAAAGAGAAGACGCTCCACAGAGTAGGCCAATTTGACTGCGATGCCATGAATCCAAAGCTTTGTATTTGACTTTCGAGACGATGGATGGCCGTCGTTTTTGCCGGTGATGTGGACTTGCAAGGGGCTGGACTCCGACTGAGTTCACCATGTATCAGTTGCGATGAGAACGCGTGTTTACTTTGAATTGTAGAGCTCCTGAAGACACTTTTATTAATGGACAGCAAGGTGCTCACTTGTTTGATTGAGCTCTCAGGATAGCACGGGGCCAGTAAACAGTGAAATACATTTTTATCATGGTCTGGCGGGAGTGGACAGACCCGAGAAGCTCAAACGACGAGAAACAGTAGTTGCTCGTAAAGTTACTTAAGTTTCACGGTATCAATGCAACCACCACTCAGTCGGACGAGCAGAATGTTCCTTCAATCGTGTTCTGACAGCAAATTAACACACAAATGCCCTTATCTCAACAAAGCAGGATCCTTGTTTCGATATCGCTTACGATGACGGAGTTGTAACATCAGTCGCTGTAGTAGAACACCACATTTAGTTAGATTTGACAAAGAGAGATAACATTCCTTGCGATGATCACCGTTATGTACAAGATTCACCCCCAAAATGCTTAGAACCCATTCAAAGAGAAAACTTTGCACAGTTCGCACTTGTGTGTCGAGGACAAGGGCGAGTTCGTGTTCGTAGAGAGACGAGAAGCCAAACCTCCTTTTAACTAGAATATTCAGCACAACAAAAGAGCCAACTCGAGCAACGCGTAGCATACGATACTGATTTGGGTCCGGAAAAGTCGATCGTAGTTCATCGACCTCGTTTGATGATAGTACCCCACAGTTGGAAGGTGATACAGAAAAGTGAGATTCAATACGTACTACATTGGTATTACGCACTCGACGTATTCGGTCGTGACGACGTATTCGGAGTGGAACAGCGCTTGAAGCACATCTTGGATTTCTTGAGTGATATTCTCGTGGCGAGAAAACCGAGCTGCTGTCGGAGGTGACGCGATTCGGAATGGAACCAAGAAATTGGGTGAGTTAAAGCTTTGACTTCCCGACCTGATGCTGGCGGATTTCAGTGTTGAAGAGGGAACGTTGGTTGTGATCTGGGCCGATCAAAATGTCAGAAACTTGCCGAGATTGTACGAGTTGTGCTGTCATGGTGTCGTCTACTACATAGTACATCGCAATCACAGGGTATGCTGAGTACTTGGTTGAACATAGGCTTCGACATCGTAGTTATTGGCGTAGCTGGAGGGTTTGTGGTCGGACGCTAGTTTTTGATGTCGTTGCTCTGATCTTCGTAACTCTTCGATGAATTGTGTGCTTTCGTTCGAAAGTGGTAACGGAAATTGCGCAGCTACACGAATGTGTAGCGATTGAGTAATTGGATTGGGCGTAGATAGCGAAGTGCGAGTAGAAGGAAAAAGGCATCCGTTCCAATCATGAGGAAGGTTGTGAGTAATGAGCCCGAAGTCTGCATGCAAGAGATTACGTACAGAACGTTGCACAGATCGACTAAGAACACGACGATAGAGCCAATGCACTCGTTATAGTGGTTGTACGCTCTATTCACGACAAATTTGATAACTGGTAGCACAAAGACAAATAGTGTCTGCTCGTGGCCTGAAAGCTGATTGAATGTGGATCCGAATGATGAATTAACCACCAGCATGACTCCGAGAGCCATGAACGCACAAAGTTGAGAACCAAATTGCTGTCGTAATCTCGCAGAATTGTACAATGCCCCGGGTCCAGTGGTCGCTAGTAAAGTGAGAACGTTGAAAATCACGTAAGGCAGTGGTCAATACAGCCCCATAAGGGACCGGGGCTGCGACACCGATGAGTGCTGCCGTGGTGAATAAATTCCCAAAATCGAAGCAACGACAACTCGGAGGCTGGTTATCGTACCAGCATCGGTTCCTTCTTGCACAATAACGCTGCTTCCAAGTTCAACGGAGTAGTGGTGCCGGTGTCCAACCTGGAAACCTGGAAGTGTCTCCAATTACTCAACGTCTTTCGGAAACGACTACCGATTACTGCTAGCCAATGGCGCGATCGAACGCTGGAGTCTGCCGGTGGTTGCACCTCACTCCAAGCATCGTGAAAACCTGCGCGTCAACTGAAGGTCCAGCAAACGATGTTGAACGCTGTGAAGGTCTTCTAAAATTTGAGTTGAATGTGCGTCTGTTGAATTCTTAGCCTTGTCAGAGTTGACGATAAGAACGCATTCTCTCCGCCCCAGAAATGATGTCGACTAGATTGACCTGGCATTCTTGGAGAATAAGATGCGTTAAGGCCCTGGTTTCTCCGTCGGTGTCTGGGTCTGGGACCCAGACAACCGTTGTACCGAAGTTCTCTGCAACAGGATAATGTGGAAAAGCACACACATGGAGCTGGCTTAAAGAAATTAATCGTTTATGACCTACAATGAGGTATCTTGATTCTGTATTTCTACAGATAAGCAGGATCAGGGCACCTACGCAGCATAAACTAGTCAGAATCATGCTAAATAAAATGTGATTGGTAGTACTAGAAAATCCCTACGTCGTTTTTGTAAAATAGTAAAGGATGGAGGTTGGTTGTTGAAGAGGTGTAACTTCGCATATTTTCGTCGTACATCATGATTTTGCATGATTTGACGGTCTGGCAACTGCCTCTCCGACTTTATATCTATCTCGGAATATAATCCTCAATTAATTCCCACCATCAGGGTGGGAATAAAAGCCTCGTCGGGGAATAAACCACCGGCCAATCAGCATCGCTTCTTTTATTCCGAGACCCAGACACCGGAACGTATCGAATATGTATGGTACATTGGAGAGGCGGAAGTGAAGTTAGTGGTGGGCAGCCTGTTGAATATGAATTGAAGACTGTGTATTCTGGCGACAGGAATGTTGCACAAATCGGAAACGAGTGTTGGATACTCCTCAAAGTGATGAAATTAGTGGTGACATTTATAATTTCCTGGAAAGTGTTGTAGATGTATGGTTTAGTGGCTACAACGGTGGCGCTTCACCTCGTCCTAGTACTGTATTACATCGATAACTTTGGTTGGGGGCTGTACCGTAGATGAAAGCTGAAAAGGGCTCAACGGCAGACACGCGGAGCTTTCAGTCTTCAGAGACGCCTTAATTTTGGTTTGTGGACTGGCCTGCCTACTGTAGTCCTCGGTGGAAAAAGTCCTTGGCACAGTGTTGAAGGAAGTACATCGACCAAACCCAGGTTTGATTTGTTCAGGGTGCGAAAACGTTTTCGCATCATGCCTACTTCTGTGTGGCCCGAAGGATTGAACTACTTCTCATTCTAGATTGATAAAAGAGATAGAGTCGCCCACCGCTAGATGTTTTCAGCAGGGAAGGTAACATTTTCTCAATCCTGCATTTGAGCATATTTTTGGAAGTACGTTTTGCATGAATGTCCAGCAACTACATTTATCACTAATAAGCGTTTTGCTTTCGTAGATATAAATACAAAGTGCTGAGCGAAATTCACTTTTCGATTCTGCTTGAATGCAGCGAGACAATCTCCTTGGATGGCCTCTAGACGAAGAGTTCATCCATTAGATGCGTCCTTTTCAAGCGGGTCTGAAGAAGGTGGAAATGGGCTATTACAAGTATTTATCAACACGTATCATAACCTGGTACTCGCCTGGTATCGCTGTCAGATTGGCAACCGAAGACACTACTCTGTCGAGCGGATGCTCGCATTTCGCGACTATTATGACCGCACTTCCACTCCCCGAGCGATTGCTGTCTGTATTCTCTATCCTGTTCCTGCTTTTTCACCGTCTTCCTGTGTGAATGCATCCCACTACAAGACCCTACGGAAGGCTGGAAAGCCAATTCAGCTCTGTGGGTTCGTATGTTGTTATCTTCATTCCTGATCGCTATTGGAATGTTGTTCCAGTTCAAAGAGGAGATCCAACCTGGGGTCATCTCAAATACGAGAACCGTAGCAGTTGCTGCGGTGTCTGCCGTTTACTACACTGGAATTTCCATTGCTACAGCGGCATCGTGGAAGTTCCCCGTTCCGTTTGGCTTAGTGATCATGGTAATGCCTTTCGTTACTTTCGTGAATCTTGGCTTTGTGCTGTGTATCGGACCTCGATTGATCAAAGAAAACGCCGCACTACGAAAGCAGCTTTTCTCGCATCTGCCGGTTGCTTGCTCACAATTTTTGCTGATCATCGTTTACCCTACCTTCAGCGCGATTTTCATTCGGCTTCCGGGCCCTCAACAAGCACTGTTCGTTATGGTGCTGCCCACCATCAAATTTGTGCTCAAGCAAACCATTGCTTTCGCTTCAACGCATTTGCAAGAGCGCGTCGGGTGTCTGATTGTGTTCAACGTCGATGTTTTCAACGTGCTTTACGTGGTCATGTGCATGCAAACAGCTCAGTCGGTGCTCACAACAGCGTTGCTCATTGCATCGGATGCTTTCCACGTTGCGCTTGCGTTGCGCACAATTTACTACCACACCAACGCAATTCAGGAGCAGCGCGAGCGAGCAAACACAATCTCAAATATTCGCAGCCCAATTAACTACCTGAAAGAGATACCAACAATGGTGCGTGCAGCATTTGATGAGCCACCGCTATCTCACTCAAGAAAAGTAGACCCAATTCGCGTATTCGCTCCATTCAAGCTGTCGGTGTCAAACGAGAGCACGTCATTTTTACAAGAATTAGCCGGCAAAAGTGAGGTTCGAGCTGCATCGAGAACGAATTCATCGTCGAAAACATCCGCTCGATCGTTGAAATCTGGTCCTAATCTAGCCGATATCAGTCAGCAAAACGAACGAACTGCTAGTATACTTCGAGTTGCACAGGACCACTTGCAGAGATCAAATCGAACTACGGCCACAACCAGGAATTTTGCGCCGACCGCTTCACTTATCAATGTCAGGCTTAACAGTTTGTTCCCGGATGAGAATGGTTCATCCAAACCGCCGAGCCAAGTGATTCGTACTCGTTCACAGCGAAGAAAATCGATGAGTACAAGCTCCACTCCAACTCACTCCTCTCGTACCAACTTACGACGAGCTTCTTTTGTACCTCTTGGTGCTGGTTCGCTGGGAGTTGATACAACATCGACAGAGGACGCTGTTAGAGATGGTCTGCAGGCACTTTTCCACTGCGAATACGTTATTCTCGCAGAATATGTAGAGTGTGTGCTACCTCTGCTGTACACCGTCTATCTGGCGGGGTTATTCCAACTACCAACTGCAGCATATTATCCGCACACACGGAATTTATCTAATGAGAAGATGTCGACGACACTGGTTCAACTGGTTGTGTACGGCTCGCTCGAGTTTGGGTCTTTCATTGGTCTGAATCTGGTACTCAAGCGAAGATTCGGCTATTCACCTATTCATCAACTGGCATTTGTACTGGAAACGGAAGCAACTACACTGCAGAGTCTGCTCTTTGGATGGATCATTTTCACTCTTCAGCTCACCCTTGTGCACTATGGTACGATCTCTTCAAAGTGTTCGGACCTCTTTGTTTATCTTCTGACTCATAGTCGTTTGTTTTCATTACAGGCGTCGACATCCACGTCTCTCTCTAGTTACCAAAATTCTAAGCAGATCTCAGCATCGTCTTCGTGTTAAGTATTAGCTGCCATGCAGCCATGCGAACTTGAATGTGAAATCGACACCTACAATACACATGAAATTTTAGTTCACGACAACTAGCAATACGAACCAAAACGTACCAAAATGTTGCAGTGTGAACTGTAAACTGTAAATGATCCATACTACGAGATGGCCTTGCACTGTATCGACGTGATTTTCCAGCACAAACGCGACTTGATACAATGGTGAGAGCCCAAGTCTTCTCTTGATCAGAACGTGGAGTAGACCCAGAGAGAAAATCTCGACCAATCCATAGAGAACCAGCGTAATGAGAGTGGATGTCAATTTGTGAGGTGTAAGGGTTCGCACATGAGGGAAGTAGATGGCGTTGGGAAGGTGAACAAGTATCGCTAGGTAAATGGTATACAGTATTGGTACCACGCATTCAATATACTCGATCAACGCAAGGTATTCACTGTGGAAAAGAGCTTGGAGATTCTCCTGCACAACCTCAGCTTGTTTTAAGTGCTGTAAACGTGGTCCCTTAACCAATTCCCGGTTGGGTGCATCGGTAGATTTCAGGTGTGGCTTTGAAATAGAGGCGCGTTGGTAGGGAACAAAGTCGCTGAACGGATAGACAGCACTCCATTTTGGGCCATTAGCCTGGATCTGTTGAGTTTCAGACTTCCTCTTCTTTTGATTACCAAGAAATTTTTGGATCTATTCGATAATGATCGAAAAGAGGTCGAGCGCTGCCGAGTTAATTGCTTTGGGCGATCTCCGTTGATCTTCATGTTGCTGAGCTCTTCAAGAAGTTCTTTGGTTTCTTTTGAAACTGGTAGCAGAGTTGGAGCCCGAATATGGATATGCGGCAAAGCTGATCCACGCGTTCGAGTCTCTTGAAAAGCTGCTCGCAGTCTAGTAGGCAGCTCTTCTAGGCAATGTTTGTTAAAAGGCATGCTCTCAGTACCCTGCGGCACGATTTTCGTCTGCAAGTAAATTGAACGAACGGCGATGCCTATTAAGATGGCGTCGACGACGAAAATGAGGGGAATCGTGGCTGGAGAAGTCGTAGTTTGCATGGAAATCGACGTGTACAGCGCGTTAAAAACTTCGACGGAGAACACCACGATCGTCGGTGTGCGTTCTTCCAGATGTGATGACGCACGGGCGATAACATACTTTAACGTAAAATTGAGGACGGGTAGAGTGCAAATAAGCAGCGTCTGCTGCGTCGCTGAAGACCAAGGGAAGATGGCGTTGAACGTTGGGTAGATCAAGACCAAGGCGCCTTCCACTGCCATCGTCCGTAAATGACACTTAATCTGCTGCTGCAACGTTGAAAACGATAATAATTTACGAAGTCCGATGACAAGGAACGAAAACAGCAAGAAAAGCGATACAAAGGGACCAACGGTGATCACCACACAGAACGGGACTGGGAATCCCCACATGCTGGAGACAAGTACAATGAACCCGATGAATGATCCTGCTGTGCATACTGCGACTAGAATCGCTCCTTTCCACGTGATACTTCCGGGGTGATCATCGCCTTCATCTGGAAAACACCTCCAGCACTTACAAAGAAAACCTGCCAGAAAAGTCTGAAAAAGAAGCCGTGGTTCGCTCGCCAGCCTCTGGAAGGATCAACCAGCGGGATCAAGTCAAGAATTAGGGTAGCCACGAGTGCCGGTAGTGGCGTCAACAAACAAACTGCGAAAACTCGCGCGGGTGACGTTCGTTCACAATACTCGCGAAGCGCGAGAGCCCGTTCGACGGAGTAATGGCCTCTATGACCGACATCGGCATGGTCCAAAGCACCCAACGCTCGCTGGTATCGATTTTCGACTTGGTCTCTGAAAGTCGATTCAGCTCTCGGGTTGGTGCCCAACTTCATCGGATGAACGCTGGCACTTTGCAAAAGTTTTGGGTCTTGCATGATCACGACCAGGGTCTACCGGTAGCCACTAGGTGCCAAAGAAAATAAAACGGGTTCCCTGTAGTCAGTCATGAGACGCCTGGTTGGTATTCGTAGTGCTGGCCTGGAAACGACTGGGATTCGAGTTGCTCAGATATCACGAAGACGACAGAAATCAAGTGCACGCCATGCAAGATTTGACAAGTTTGAAGATGGTGGCTGCAAATGGACAGCGAAGTTTCGTCGTCGCACTGGAAGGATGGCAGCCACATGCTGCAGTCGTTCGATGTTGATATCACTGGGTGGGCTAAAACTGAAGTAAAGCGCGCCATGCTGGACTTGGTTTTTCTTGCTTGTTGGTTTCACTATCTTCACTTGCTGTGGCCCCCGTCCATGTTGGACGACTCCAACTACCAGAATGGGTAACGTTCAACACTGCCACTTTGTTGCCACTTTGAAATGCTAATGCCGCTCGACGACTTCTACGACTACCCTCTGACCAAATCATGGTTAGAAAGCAGGTGCTGGCTGAAGGAATCCAGAACTGAGCTGATTCCTTCGACTCATCGACATTCGCTTGGGCCAGTCTCACAACCGAATTTGCGGCTTGGAGACAAATTGCCATGTCGACATCTCAGCTCCGATTCCGCCGGAAAATTGGCGACGCGCTCTACGGTGAAGTCATGGAGTGCGAGCTGCTCCACTCGATTAATCACCAACTCCAACTCGATCTCCCTCCACTTCCGCTCCGTAAAAGACGCATCGTCGCTGTCAAGTGCATGTCGATGTCTTCTGTCAACGACCTCAAGAACCAACTCGCAACCAACCGCGTACTCGACGACCCGCGTCAGGAATGCGCAGTCGTCGACCTCCTCACCAAAACCGGAGGACACCGCAACGTTGTCACCTCCTACTTTCACTTCCAGCAGCACCAATGTCTCTACCTCGTTACTCAGTTCTGCGCAGACGGAGATTTGTACACACACCTCACTACCACAACTCGAAACGGAGCCATGGACGAACGACAGTCCATTGAAATCATGAAGCAGATTTTAACCGGTGTCGACTATCTGCACCACACACTCGGAATCGCTCACAGAGACTTGTCACTGGAGAATGTGTTGATGCACAATGGAGAATTCAAAATCTCGGACTTCGGGTTGTCGGTAGATGCGAACACTCGCTGCGTTGATCGGGTGGGAAAAGAGTACTACATGGCGCCAGAAGTTGTGGCGAGTGAGATCTACGACCCAGTGAAGGCGGACATTTGGTCGTTAGGTATCATGTGGTTCATCCTGCTCACGGGTTCTCCGCTCATTACTGTCGCATCGAAGAGCGAGAAGTCGTTCCGTGCGTTGCAACGCTGCGGAGTTTCGGATGTCTTCAAGTCCTGGGGATACGAATCCAAAGTGTCGAAATCCGTCATCGGCCAGGTGTCCCGAATGCTGGTGATCGATCCCAATGAACGGATATCTCTGAGTGAGATTTTGGCCCACACTATCTTCTCGGAGGCATGAAGAGACCACAATTCGTATACGCTGTAGAAAAGTAATGCTCTCATTTTGTTGGATGGTTTGGCAGTCATGGAACTACGTTTTGAATGTAGCGTCTGCTCTCATACCATTCATTTTTATTGCCGTCGCAATTCAACGTAACCAGGTCGCGAATGTCCATCACCATTGCGGACTGACCGCAGATATACAGACGTGAATCAACAGAACTTGACATGAGTGTTCGAATTTGCTGCCAATTTCCATCCACGAGATTGTGTAGGAGCTGTTTGGGTCTTTCTGCATCGGCTGAAAACGCGATGTGGAGCTCAATGACTCCTTTCTTTTCTAGCTCGAGCAGCTCCGGTTCGAACAACAGCGAGTTTCTGATGGTGCATCCAAGAAGAAGCAAGTTTTGCCCTGAGATTGCCGTTTTGTTGGACTTCCTGTGGCTTCTTCACGCTGGCGCTGCTGTATCAGCGCGTGGAAAGGAACTACGCCAATACCGTCAGCGATCATGATCATAGGTGCAGATCGATCTACGGGGGCTGTAAATCCAGATTCGGCAAAGAAACCACGAAGTTGGGGCGTGGATGGAGCGTAAAAGTTGTTACCTTTGAGGTGGCCAGGTTCCGGTCTGGTAAGTAAGTACTGCCAATTCGAAGCTACGAGACCGTCAGGGTCGTCTCGCTCTCCTAGAAGTACGACGATGTCAAGTTCACGTCCATTGCAGTGAGGAGACGTAGCAATCATATGAAATCGAGGTTTGATCAGAGGCGTGATGTTGATCAGCACCTCGAAAGGGATGCGAAGACTTGGTGCTAGTTCTAGAAGCTTCAGCATACCTCCTTTGGTCACTGTAAAGTGTTCTCTGAAAGCTGTAGCACCATCAGTGGATGAAAGCGTCTCCAGCAATTCGTGTTCCTTCGGTGCAGAAACAAAACCCGATGCCAAGCGCACAAATTCACGAGAAATAGTCCGTAGCTCCAGAAAGTTTGTAAGCACGAAACGAACAGTACACACCTTCGGGAACGGAATAGGCTCACTTCTTGATTCTACAGACGCCGAGTCATTGTCTTTGCCATGGAATAACACTTCGATGTAAGCGTTCAGATCGAACCCAAGCTGCTGAGCAACATTATCGACAAGCTCCGTCGCGTTAGGCGGAAATAAGCCAAAGACATCCGCAGCTTCAAACCTTAGTGCAGGATCTTCAATTGATAAACGCAAAAGTGCCAAGCGTTTGTAGTCTTCCGCACCTGAGTGCTGCAGTATCGACAATGATTTCAGTGCAAGCCACGATTGAGAAACATGCTCAGTACTTTGACGCCCAGTTCTTCCTGGGCAGCCAAGAGAGATTTCTGGTAGAATGCGACTGCGGGTAGCTCTTTTAGCGTCTTCGGTCAGGAAGCGACAGCGGAAGCGCAATCGAACAGTACGGCCATTTAAATCCAATACACTCAACAAGAGCGGAGCAACTGGCTGCAGATCAATGCACTCACGAAGCGAGTGGTCTTCACGTCCGATTGATCGTGTGGTGACACTACTACTTCTTCTCAAAATTGAGTTTCGTCGCTTCTGATGTCCGCCCTGAGATTGAAGCCCGCTATACCTGCGTGGAGTGGTCAACTGAGCAGCACTTCGCGCACTAATCAAAGGTCTTGGGACTACTCGCGTTGCTTTAGTGCTCGTGGCAGCGACACTGTCACCAAGCACAGTCGAAGAATGGGTCAATTGCTGGAGTAGTTGCCCTTCCCATTTGGAAAAGGTCATGTTGATATTATTCGAGACATCGCCAAGTCCAAGTGGACACAGTCGAAGTGCACCTAAAGCATGAAGTCGCGCATCAATGAGTTTGCCCATGGCGTTGAATGTCAAAAACGTCGAGTTCCCAACTCCGAAAACCGCGTACTGGAGACGCGCGCACAAGTTTTTGCGTTTGTTCCTGGTAACTCCACCGTTTCCAAACCAGTTCTTCAAGTAAAGCTGAAAGATACATTGAGATGGACGTTGAGATGCTGCAGTCGTTGCTGGGCTCACGCGATTGGTCTTTGCCGAAAGTACGGGGCCGACATTCTCGGATAAAATTGTTGTTTCAGAATTTTTTCACGTCAGTTGGTGGTTTTTCTCAGGTTCGGTTGCCTGTCGTAGCCACTGAACGAATGACTCGGCGTTGGGGGCTGGTCCAGCATAGTATGTGGAAATAACAAAGACCGAGGCACGAGAAATCGAGAAATAGGGATCATCTTCGTCAAAGTGGGTTGGGTCGAAAGCGTTGATTTCATTCAAAGACACAATGACGCCACGCTTGGCTGCCTTTTGGGCGAGTTCTGTCGCCAACGCCTGGGCTGTTCCTGTGCGAGAACCGTAGAACACATCGAGGTGGGTGATAGTAGAAACTGCAACTTGATGAGACCACCAGAACCACCGACGACGAGGTACCGTCTGAGTGTCAGTGATGTCATCGTCGCATGTGCCCATTGAATTTGTCGAAGATGAAGCAGTTTATGGGGCGGGTTGTCGTGAATTTCTGTCAAATGCACGCTTGGAAACAACACTAAAGATAGAGAAGTGCTGTTCCTGGTTCATAGGAATAGCGAACGACAATTACAATTACAATTCAGCTGTGAATTAAATAAACTGCATCTGGGTTGTGGGCGATGTTGCAGTCACGGACTGGAACGTTTGCTCCTACTATTCGGAGATGGATCATCTTTTGCATCTTATTCTACAGAGATGGCCCCAATCTAGCATTCACTCAAAAACATAGTATCTCCTCAGATTTCCCTGCACTACTAGTGCTAACAGAGGTCGACAGCATCGAGGAGCTTTTCGCCAAAATTTCGTTGTTTTTACTGCGATTTCGACCAGACTTTCAGGAAGCTGTAACGTGTTTTCATCCGTCTATGCGTAAAACAGCGCTATAACACGTTGAAACAAGGCGGAGATATAATCATAGCAATTTTGTCACCTACTCTGATTCGTGTTTTGGCCAAACATAAATTCGTATTTTAACGGTACCATCCAATAACCTGTCTAATACGATTATGATAGGATATTCAATAACAAAGGTATTGACAGATTTCATATTGGAATGAAGTCGAAACGTTTTGCTTGTTTTAGCAAAAATTAAGGAGTGCCAAGCATGGGGAGAACCATGCTCGTATTCAGGAGAGCAAAACGAATCGATCCATACCAAAATATATAGGGGTTAGCAAACCACCCTCGACCGTGTCGAGGACTGTAAAAGGTGTCGTTGCCGCTGAATTGGGCACCCGCAGAACTGCTATTACCTGATATAGCCCAGCAATTGCTCTTTTTTACGTCAAGCAACACTACATACAAGCAAAGTTTGATAAACACTACATGGTTACATTCAACATTCAGTTTCGTACCTCCGATGTATATACAGATTCTACATGTAGAGTCAAAACATATATCAGAGCTAAGAAGGGAACTACCATTTTCCAGAGTATTATAACCTGGTAATTTATGGGAATCAAACATATCAATTTATAGAGGGTCAATAGAAAACATCCAAACATTGTACTGTTAATATTATAAAAATAATACCCGTTGAACATGATAAATTACTAGGATGTTGCCTGTAACGTCAACCTCAATTAGGTACGTAACGAATGCAGCATTAGATGTTGCGCGAATGGATCGCATTAAAATGCAAAGTGCTGCCGGTATTACACGAACGCGCTGGCAGGAGTTGCGGGCTCGCAGCTAGCCGTCAGCTACAACTAAGGTCGCCATTTACGCGTTTAGTGGCACTAGCAGGATCTGCGCCGAGGGCGTGGTCATATAAAGGTCGAACGCACAGCATGAAATCTATTAGCCGCGACTTCGCACGGAACAGCTCTGGATTTTATTTTTGAGCTCAAGTTTCAAAGTGAGTGTATGTAGAAATACGGATTGGAATTCGCCGTTCAAAATTCACTTCATATTCATGTTCGCTATTTTTGGGTGGTATTGATTAGGAGATACTGAGGCGAAAAATAAGACGTACTTCAAATTATTAGCAAGGTATTGTTTAAGGGAGTGTTGATCTAGTGTCACTTCGCTTCTAATTAATCGGTTGCTTTAAAATAGGGAAATTGGACCAAATTCCCACATTTTACCTTTATTAAGAATGACATTTGACATCCGACCTTCGGTATGAAAATGATCGAGTTAGTGGGTAAAAGGTGACTTTCGATTTGTAATGTGGCGCAGTGGCTAATGCGAAATACAGTCGTTGGTACATGGATTATTACACAGATGAAAACGACCTGCCACACGAGATGGATCTCAATGCGTAAGGTGGCTTCTTGGTTAGTAAAGCACCGAACATGGGTGACGATTCAATTGGCGAAGAAAAAATCGGTTTGCAGTCCATTGAAACAGTGGTGGGTGCGTGCTTAAACGCTGTTGCCATTACACTCGGTAATACGGTCCAACGACTGCGAGGCCATAGTACCCTACTTACACAACAGGTAGCTCAGCTGAATACCTTGAACTCGGCGCTTTCAGATGACTGTGTGGTGGCTGAACCCCATGCTCCTAAAAGGATTCACCAGTTCCTACTTGATGAATCGTACGTGGTCAGGAGACGTACGCCACGAAAGTGTCGGACGCACTAGACTTCGTTAACGACCGTGGAACGTTTGTCCTCGATATACTTCGGGATTTACCGCAGGAAGAAGTATCAAGTTGCGCTCGCACGGTTGCATTTTTGTTTGCGGGCTTGTACGTCGGGATATCAAAAATTATTGCGACTCACAACGCAAAGAATGCAGCTGACGACGTGCAGCTACCCCCTATTTTTCCTTATACCCTTGCGAAAGCACGTACATCATTGATCTGCCTGGATGCCTTGCGTATCCATCAGAAGAGCTCGGCGGCCCGACTATTTGGCGGTAGATTGTCGGTAGGATAAGGATTTTGCTGTAGGATGGGATCCTGACCAGCCATGTAAAGAAGCATAGGAAATAAACAGTTTGGATTTTGCTTTGTAGCGAGCAGGTCTTCGTGGAGCAGGAACAAAGTCGACTTTAGATACCCTGTCTTTTCCAGGTCTCCAGCTCCGTGCGATTCGATCACGTGACAAGGACAACCAAGGACCAAGACAGAGATGGCAAGCCCTACAGACTCGTTGGCAGAGCGAATGGCCGCACCATGGAAGACCGCCGCGAGTTTATGCTTAAGTACGAGACGTACCTCACGGCGATCAACGCACTGCAGACATCAGGTCAATGCGCGTTCGCCATGCCAGTGGGCGCGTGTGTCGTTAGTTTGACCAAGCGTCGTGTGGCGCGCTACGAGCTTAACTGCCTACCTTCTGAGATCTCGGAGCAGCAGTGGATCAACTACTTTAAGGAAGCCCATGTACCCACGTATGTAGGCTACGCGGTCGTGGATGATGCGATGAAGAAGCTCAAGATGCAGACCAAGTGGCCTGATCCGGAGAGTCATATGGCTCACCTCGAGGCTGATGTCGAAGCGATCCTGTAGAAGTTCAACTTAACGGACGTGGCGTTTAAGAACGAGCAGCGTCGGATTGTCGGGTATTTATCCCGTGCATTAGAGCCCGCGGGTTTCAGCGGTGCCATCGCAATCCAGTTGAGTTTACATGAGAACAAGCTTTACAAGCGCGAGGTCGTGCCCTTCTGTGCATGGGTCACGACCAAAATGCGTGAGTTCATGACGTGGGAGCGTGTAGTGGCAGCAAGCTCCGAAAGCTCTCGCTATGATGAAGCTTCGCCGAGCAGCAATGGGGACGCGTCGGAGGACAGCGAGGCCGCGGTCGTGGTGGTGGCGGCGCTGGGCCGGCAACTTCCGGAAGTTCTCGCAGTAATAATGGTGCTGGTGGACGTGGCGAGGGCCAGCAACAGAACCACGGCAGTGGTGCTACCGGTGGTGGTGGATCTCCACCGGCACCAGCCGCGATCAACCCCCGGAAGGTCAGAGGCAGCCAGGGGTCTGCCTCAAGTGTGGCGCAGCGGACCATCAGGTTTGTGACTGCCGTCGAGCGGAGCCCGGTGAGGCATCCCGTCTTCTACTGGAGCTCCGGCAACGTCGGCAATTCTCCGAGCCCCCAGGTAACATGCGGTGCTTGGAGGTTGTAGGCTCAAGTAGAAGAACAGAGGTCAGCTCAGATGACACTGGGACTGTCGACGCACTTGTGGAAGGCCTTGCCTTGCCGGCACTGCTGATGAACTCCGGGGCAGACACATCACTGGTGGCGTGGGGCGTCCTCGACAAAGTTGGAGCAGAGCGGTACATCCGTGACAATCGCGGTTATTCCGCCTCAGGAGCTCACGCCAGTCGGTGGTGGAAAGCTTTTCGTCACACGCGTGGCAACATTCCGAGAGGTAGTGTTGACAACTTCCGCGGGACCGTTGATGCTTTGGAGCCTCGCATGCAACATCGAGGAAGACAACACCACTCTTGATTTTAACGTGGGTCGTCCGATCATGAAGATCCTGGGCTACAGCACCGACCGACTTCTAGCCAGTGCACGTAGAATCAGCCCAGAATGGGAGCTTGATGGAGTGGACGATATGAACATTAACGAACCTGAGGCGAACCCAACACCTCTCCAACGGGTGTGCCGACTACAGCGTACGACCTTAACCGGTGTGGACCCTGAAGCTGATAGTATTGAGCACCACGAGACCAAGCTGCAACTTCCAAGATGGACTCCGTCGCGCTTTCGGATTTGATCACTACCCTAGAGAAGTGATTTGATACGGCCACTGCCATGGGCGTTTGGAACCGCAGGCTAAGCTCCGGAGTATGCTTCGTGTCCGCGTGGACAACTTCCGTCTGGAGTTCGGTGATGACCCGCCTGTGAAGGTTGAGCCACTCAAGGTGAGAATGAAGCCCGGAGTAACACCCACCAAGGCACAGCCGTGCCAGCTTCCCCCGAATGATCGTTAGTTCCTCGAAAGACATATTGTCAAGCTACTCGAGAAGAATTTGGTGTACAGGAGCACATGCAGCCGTTGGGCCTATTGTGCGGAAGAAGGAGCAAGACTACGAACCTACAACTGACCCCAGAATGACGGTGGACACGCGCGGGTGAACGATCGGACGGAGGCGATGCCATGGCCGATGCCTATCTTGGAGGTGGTCGTCGTCGATCTCGAGGGTGCGAAGGTCTTCTTCTTCGTACTGGATTGGTTCCGCGGGTATTATTGGTAGCTGCCCTTACACCCTGAATCACAGGAGTACTTCAATTTTGTAACTCACCGTGACATGTACACGCCCACGAGTTCCGATGGGCGTAACCTACTCCGTTGCGTACTGCCAGGCCGTGGTGGGGAGATTTTGGGGATTTGTTGAGCCAAGGCATCCTGTGCTGGCTGGACGATATTCTCGGATATGAAGCTGATGCGGAAGGCCTGATGTTGCTTCTCGACAAGTCCTCGAGCGCTGTGAACAGTACGGTCTAAAGCTTCTTGCAAAGAAGTGCGTGGTTTTCGCTACCGAGGTCAAGTGGTGCGGTAAGATGATATCCGCCCAAGGAGTGCGCCACTGCCCCGAACGTGTACAAGGTTTAGTCGAGATGCAGCCGCCGCGTACGGCTGGAGATCTCCAGCAATTCTTGTGTGCTGTAAACTGGATGCGTCAAAGCATCCCTGAGTACAACAAATAGACGCTCCGCCTGTACGCGACGCTAGAGAAGGCCGTGCAGTCCGCGGGCTCTCGCAAGAATGCAAAACTTTCGAAGTTTCTGCTAGCCGACGCGGGTTGGTGCCGTGGGGGTGAAGATGATTTGGCAGCGGTCAAGGCCGTTTTGTTGAAAATGGTGCCTTTGGCACACACCAGCCCGGACGCCGAGGTGTGCCTCTACACGGACGCCAGTCAAGACAGTTGGGGCGCGGTAGTCACGCAGTTCAACCCAGAAGAGATGAAATTTCCGTTGAAGCAGCAGCATCATCGGCCACTTGCTTTCTGAGCGGCAGGTCTGCAGGTGCTTTCAGTCGCTAGGCCACGATCGAGAAAGAAGCTTTTGCTATCGTGGAGTCCACGCGCCACCTCGAGTACTTGTTGCTACGTCCTCGTGGTTTTCACCTTTATACGGATCACCGCAATTTGGTGTACATCTTCAACCCGTGTGGTGTCGATAGTACAATGGCGAGGTACCAGGCTGATAAGTTGCAGCGCTGGTCGATCTCCTAATGTTCTTCCGGTACGTCATTGAACATGTGTCTGGGAGCAGAACGTCTGGGGGATTTACTCAGTCGATGGGGTGCTGGCACGATTACTGCATCAGATCAGGATGTCGTCCGTGTGGCCAGATTGGCCGTGGTCGAGCGGGTGTCGCCGCTTGAAGACTCAGAGTTCGTTTGGCCAACCGAAGACGAGATTCGGGAGCTGCAGGAGCTGGCTCGCGCTTCGGATCCGAGCGACGAGCAGGACGTGACGACTGATGACGACGACCGCCGTCTCGTGGTGCAGGGAGGTGACCAAGTGTGGATACCGCGTTCGGCTACAGAGATGCAGCAGCGTCTTTGTGTGGTTGTTCATGCCGGTGCTAGTGGGCACCGCGGCGCCAAAAGTACCACAACTGCTCTGTCAGCGTTATCTACTGGAAAACGATGGCTGTGGATGTGTCCACATTCGTCGCTGAGTGCCTTTATTGTATGATTACTGTACATGGTCGCGTACCAAGGCCCTTCGGAGAAACTCTCGTGGCGACCAAACCCAACGAGGTTATTCACTTCGATTTTCTGACAATGATTGAAGGTGAGCGGGGTCTCAAATACGTCCTCGTGATTAGGGACGGCATGAGTGGATTTGTTGAGCTGGTGGCGTGCGTAGCAGCCACTGCTGAACAAGTTTACGAGAGCTTGCTCGACTGGTTTAAGCAGTTTGGTGTCGGGCATCAATGGGTCTCTGACCAAGGAGCCCATTTTAAGAACCAAGTCATGGAAAAGCTGAGTGTTGCGCTCGGCGTGCACCATCACTTTACGACCGCCTACGCCATGGTCGAACAGCACTGTTGAAGTTGTGAACATACAAGTGTTAAAGGGTGTGAAAGCGCTCCTGAGTGAGAGTAGGCTGCAGGCCCAGGATTGACCGAGGGTGTTGCCAGTAGTTCAAGCGGCATTGAGCACTATGCCAGCCGACCGTCTTGGTGGCGTGACCCCTCTAACTTCGTTCACTGCGCTACCTGGAAACTCTCACCTACGCGGCATTCTCCATCAACGCAACCTGATTTCGACGGTGATGTGTGTCGAGAATGAGACTAAGCGGCACCTGACAAGAGTAGGCGCAATTAACTACTTTCACTACCTCGACAAGCTCCAGGCTTCCTACAAGGCCGCAACTGTCCGACCCGATATGGGGAGGTCGGGACATTGGTGAGAAGTAGGGTAGCTGCTTTGCAAATGAAGAATCTTTCAAACCCGAGAACTGAAGCCTCGTCAAGTCGCTGAGAAGCGTTTGTCTGAGGTAGTGAACTCTACCTTTAAGTGACTGTCTGCCCTCCAACCCAGTGAACGGTCAGTGAAAAGGTTGCTCTCGGAAACACCGTTGACGATTTTTGTGGTGGAGTGGATCTCAGATTTATTGGGATCCATCCAATCAGCGTGCCCAGACGCCAACTAACGGATGGGGTGCTCCGATATCCGTGCAGATTCTGAAGGGTTGTTCACCTTGTGTACCTTGGTGGGCTGGATGCACTCTCGTTGACGCGAGATGCGCAGCAGGTAAGTCTTGAACGTCCTTGGGAGGTGGATCTGCGCAGGTGTTCCTGCGCACAGGATCCGTAGGTAGTTGATCTTGAGCTTCTTGCCGTCGATCTTGTGGAACCGTAATATAAATACGGAATCCGGAGTTGTTGCTTTTTAGCTCTTCCTTTCCTTCCCGTTGCTTGCCGCTTCCAATGGCTGGCTTTTAAGGGTGTTGCGAGTGTCGAAGGGTCTAGTTACTAGCCAAGCTATCTAGAAAACTGCAAGGATCGTATATTATTAGATTAAATTATGAGCCAATACAAATCCCAATACTATTAGCCAGTGTGTGTACTTCCAAGCAATTTCGACTCTCATTTATGTTATTCTATGGATCCCTATAGTCCAGACTTACTATCCGAACCGGGATTCATCTTTCTACTGGCTCTCAACCTCATCGGTCCTTCCCAGCCACTCCTTCCATGGGTTCGGTACTGAATTGACCGGATCCGATACACGCTACCACTAACTCCGCATGTGGACCTGTCGTTTAATATTCGTACCTAACCTAGAAGGGCGCAGGAGCTGCCAGATCCCGTCCCATCGGCGCGGGTCAAAATGTTCACGATCTTCTTCACCACAATCTCCTGGTACACAGCGGGCGTCGCACAACAGCCACACTGGTTACCACCACTTCATCGTCACACCGCAACTTCCTGGACCGCCTGTCACCAAGGATCCTGCCGTCAGAGCTGACCCTCCACCCCAAACACGCAATGGATGACGATTGATCCACCTTCATTCACCACCGGCGTCGTCATGGGCAAGGCCTGTCGGGCCTCAATATCTTCGGATCCTATTGCCGGTGTCTGTCCCTTTGTAACCGATCTTGAGGCGACGCGATCCGCGGTATTTGTCGTGTCGTCCAACAATACGGGGCCGGATCGGGCCCCGCCTCGGCCAGATTTTTTTTGCCCTGAGCACCACGCACTCGCCCACGCGCCGCTTGCTTGTGTGCCGATACGCTCAGAGGCCCAGCCACTTGGACAGCTATCAATCCTAGCTGTTTGTCCACTGACCAAGCTGGGGACCCGGCGGTGGCGCTACTGTGTCTGTGCCGCGCGTGCTAGCGTTGAAGTCGACTGTTTGACCGCCTCTATTGTGCAAGGCGGTAGCGGGCAGTCCGAGGAGCAGCCTCCGAGGTTAAACGATGCACGAACGCGTGTGCTAGATGCTGTGATGCTCGCTTGCGGCGTGCAGCAAAAGGATATGTCAGCTGTGGGATTTGAACCCACGCGTTCGAAAACATTACGACCTGAACGTAACCCCTTAGACCACTCGGGCAAACTGACGGGTTAACGACAAAACAACCCATACGACACAAAATCGCACACTGCGCACTCACAAACCAACAACGTAACACACCACGCCTACACGCCTACACACCACCCGACACCCTCCCGCCACACACGCACCCCAGCCATCACTCAACAAGCACACGCAAGGCCGTACGCACGCCAAATCCAGCCGAGCACCGCCACTGCTTCCACTGCTTCTCCACGGCAACTTTCAACCCTCCTGGACACTCATCGCCCCTCTTCTACTCGCCAGCTACACAACGCAGACCCTCGACCCGCCAAACGCACCAACAAAGGCAGATCATACCCCCAAAGTTCCGTCCATCCGGGCCGGATCGAGCCCCGCCTCGGCCCGATTTGTTTTGCCCTGAGCACCACGCACTCGCCCACGCGCCGCTTGCTTGTGTGCCGATACGCTCAGAGGCCCAGCCACTTGGACAGCTATCAATCCTAGCTGTTTGTCCACTGACCAAGCTGGGGACCCGGCGGTGGCGCTACTGTGTCTGTGCCGCGCGTGCTAGCGTTGAAGTCGACTGTTTGACCGCCTCTATTGTGCAAGGCGGTAGCGGGCAGTCCGAGGAGCAGCCTCCGAGGTTAAACGATGCACGAACGCGTGTGCTAGATGCTGTGATGCTCGCTTGCGGCGTGCAGCAAAAGGATATGTCAGCTGTGGGATTTGAACCCACGCGTTCGAAAACATTACGACCTGAACGTAACCCTTAGACCACTCGGGCAAACTGACGGGTTAACGACAAAACAACCCATACGACACAAAATCGCACACTGCGCACTCACAAACCAACAACGTAACACACCACGCCTACACGCCTACACACCACCGACACCCTCCCGCGCCACACACGCACCCCAGCCATCACTCAACAAGCACACGCAAGGCCGTACGCACGCCAAATCAGCCGAGCACCGCCACTGCTTCCACTGCTTCTCCACGGCAACTTTCAACCCTCCTGGACACTCATCGCCCCTCTTCTACTCGCCAGCTACACAACGCAGACCCTCGACCGCCAAACGCACCAACAAAGGCAGATCATACCCCAAAAGTTCCGTCCATCCGGGCCGGATCGAGCCCCGCCTCGGCCCGATTTGTTTTCCCTGAGCACCACGCACTCGCCCACGCGCCGCTTGCTTGTGTGCCGATACGCTCAGAGGCCCAGCCACTTGGACAGCTATCAATCCTAGCTGTTTGTCCACTGACCAAGCTGGGGACCCGGCGGTGGCGCTACTGTGTCTGTGCCGCGCGTGCTAGCGTTGAAGTCGACTGTTTGACCGCCTCTATTGTGCAAGGCGGTAGCGGGCAGTCCGAGGAGCAGCCTCCGAGGTTAAACGATGCACGAACGCGTGTGCTAGATGCTGTGATGCTCGCTTGCGGCGTGCAGCAAAAGGATATGTCAGCTGTGGGATTTGAACCCACGCGTTCGAAAACATTACGACCTGAACGTAACCCCTTAGACCACTCGGGCAAACTGACGGGTTAACGACAAAACAACCCATACGACACAAAATCGCACACTGCGCACTCACAAACCAACAACGTAACACACCACGCCTACACGCCTACACACCACCCGACACCCTCCCGCGCCACACACGCACCCCAGCCATCACTCAACAAGCACACGCAAGGCCGTACGCACGCCAAATCCAGCCGAGCACCGCCACTGCTTCCACTGCTTCTCCACGGCAACTTTCAACCCTCCTGGACACTCATCGCCCCTCTTCTACTCGCCAGCTACACAACGCAGACCCTCGACCCGCCAAACGCACCAACAAAGGCAGATCATACCCCAAAAGTTCCGTCCATCCGGGCCGGATCGAGCCCCGCCTCGGCCCGATTTGTTTGCCCTGAGCACCACGCACTCGCCCACGCGCCGCTTGCTTGTGTGCCGATACGCTCAGAGGCCCAGCCACTTGGACAGCTATCAATCCTAGCTGTTTGTCCACTGACCAAGCTGGGGACCCGGCGGTGGCGCTACTGTGTCTGTGCCGCGCGTGCTAGCGTTGAAGTCGACTGTTTGACCGCCTCTATTGTGCAAGGCGGTAGCGGGCAGTCCGAGGAGCAGCCTCCGAGGTTAAACGATGCACGAACGCGTGTGCTAGATGCTGTGATGCTCGCTTGCGGCGTGCAGCAAAAGGATATGTCAGCTGTGGGATTTGAACCCACGCGTTCGAAAACATTACGACCTGAACGTAACCCCTTAGACCACTCGGGCAAACTGACGGGTTAACGACAAAACAACCCATACGACACAAAATCGCACACTGCGCACTCACAAACCAACAACGTAACACACCACGCCTACACGCCTACACACCACCCGACACCCTCCCGCGCCACACACGCACCCCAGCCATCACTCAACAAGCACACGCAAGGCCGTACGCACGCCAAATCCAGCCGAGCACCGCCACTGCTTCCACTGCTTCTCCACGGCAACTTTCAACCCTCCTGGACACTCATCGCCCCTCTTCTACTCGCCAGCTACACAACGCAGACCCTCGACCCGCCAAACGCACCAACAAAGGCAGATCATACCCCCAAAGTTCCGTCCATCCGGGCCGGATCGAGCCCCGCCTCGGCCCGATTTGTTTTGCCCTGAGCACCACGCACTCGCCCACGCGCCGCTTGCTTGTGTGCCGATACGCTCAGAGGCCCAGCCACTTGGACAGCTATCAATCCTAGCTGTTTGTCCACTGACCAAGCTGGGGACCCGGCGGTGGCGCTACTGTGTCTGTGCCGCGCGTGCTAGCGTTGAAGTCGACTGTTTGACCGCCTCTATTGTGCAAGGCGGTAGCGGGCAGTCCGAGGAGCAGCCTCCGAGGTTAAACGATGCACGAACGCGTGTGCTAGATGCTGTGATGCTCGCTTGCGGCGTGCAGCAAAAGGATATGTCAGCTGTGGGATTTGAACCACGCGTTCGAAAACATTACGACCTGAACGTAACCCCTTAGACCACTCGGGCAAACTGACGGGTTAACGACAAAACAACCCATACGACACAAAATCGCACACTGCGCACTCACAAACCAACAACGTAACACACCACGCCTACACGCCTACACACCACCCGACACCCTCCCGCGCCACACACGCACCCCAGCCATCACTCAACAAGCACACGCAAGGCCGTACGCACGCCAAATCCAGCCGAGCACCGCCACTGCTTCCACTGCTTCTCCACGGCAACTTTCAACCCTCCTGGACACTCATCGCCCCTCTTCTACTCGCCAGCTACACAACGCAGACCCTCGACCCGCCAAACGCACCAACAAAGGCAGATCATACCCCCAAAAGTTCCGTCCATCCGGGCCGGATCGAGCCCCGCCTCGGCCCGATTTGTTTTGCCCTGAGCACCACGCACTCGCCCACGCGCCGCTTGCTTGTGTGCCGATACGCTCAGAGGCCCAGCCACTTGGACAGCTATCAATCCTAGCTGTTTGTCCACTGACCAAGCTGGGGACCCGGCGGTGGCGCTACTGTGTCTGTGCCGCGCGTGCTAGCGTTGAAGTCGACTGTTTGACCGCCTCTATTGTGCAAGGCGGTAGCGGGCAGTCCGAGGAGCAGCCTCCGAGGTTAAACGATGCACGAACGCGTGTGCTAGATGCTGTGATGCTCGCTTGCGGCGTGCAGCAAAAGGATATGTCAGCTGTGGGATTTGAACCCACGCGTTCGAAAACATTACGACCTGAACGTAACCCCTTAGACCACTCGGGCAAACTGACGGGTTAACGACAAAACAACCCATACGACACAAAATCGCACACTGCGCACTCACAAACCAACAACGTAACACACCACGCCTACACGCCTACACACCACCCGACACCCTCCCGCGCCACACACGCACCCCAGCCATCACTCAACAAGCACACGCAAGGCCGTACGCACGCCAAATCCAGCCGAGCACCGCCACTGCTTCCACTGCTTCTCCACGGCAACTTTCAACCCTCCTGGACACTCATCGCCCCTCTTCTACTCGCCAGCTACACAACGCAGACCCTCGACCCGCCAAACGCACCAACAAAGGCAGATCATACCCCCAAAGTTCCGTCCATCCGGGCCGGATCGAGCCCCGCCTCGGCCCGATTTGTTTATCCCTGAGCACCACGCACTCGCCCACGCGCCGCTTGCTTGTGTGCCGATACGCTCAGAGGCCCAGCCACTTGGACAGCTATCAATCCTAGCTGTTTGTCCACTGACCAAGCTGGGGACCCGGCGGTGGCGCTACTGTGTCTGTGCCGCGCGTGCTAGCGTTGAAGTCGACTGTTTGACCGCCTCTATTGTGCAAGGCGGTAGCGGGCAGTCCGAGGAGCAGCCTCCGAGGTTAAACGATGCACGAACGCGTGTGCTAGATGCTGTGATGCTCGCTTGCGGCGTGCAGCAAAAGGATATGTCAGCTGTGGGATTTGAACCACGCGTTCGAAAACATTACGACCTGAACGTAACCCCTTAGACCACTCGGGCAAACTGACGGGTTAACGACAAAACAACCCATACGACACAAAATCGCACACTGCGCACTCACAAACCAACAACGTAACACACCACGCCTACACGCCTACACACCACCCGACACCCTCCCGCGCCACACACGCACCCCAGCCATCACTCAACAAGCACACGCAAGGCCGTACGCACGCCAAATCCAGCCGAGCACCGCCACTGCTTCCACTGCTTCTCCACGGCAACTTTCAACCCTCCTGGACACTCATCGCCCCTCTTCTACTCGCCAGCTACACAACGCAGACCCTCGACCCGCCAAACGCACCAACAAAGGCAGATCATACCCCCAAAAGTTCCGTCCATCCGGGCCGGATCGAGCCCCGCCTCGGCCCGATTTGTTTTGCCCTGAGCACCACGCACTCGCCCACGCGCCGCTTGCTTGTGTGCCGATACGCTCAGAGGCCCAGCCACTTGGACAGCTATCAATCCTAGCTGTTTGTCCACTGACCAAGCTGGGGACCCGGCGGTGGCGCTACTGTGTCTGTGCCGCGCGTGCTAGCGTTGAAGTCGACTGTTTGACCGCCTCTATTGTGCAAGGCGGTAGCGGGCAGTCCGAGGAGCAGCCTCCGAGGTTAAACGATGCACGAACGCGTGTGCTAGATGCTGTGATGCTCGCTTGCGGCGTGCAGCAAAAGGATATGTCAGCTGTGGGATTTGAACCCACGCGTTCGAAAACATTACGACCTGAACGTAACCCCTTAGACCACTCGGGCAAACTGACGGGTTAACGACAAAACAACCCATACGACACAAAATCGCACACTGCGCACTCACAAACCAACAACGTAACACACCACGCCTACACGCCTACACACCACCCGACACCCTCCCGCGCCACACACGCACCCCAGCCATCCCTGAGCACCACGCACTCGCCCACGCGCCGCTTGCTTGTGTGCCGATACGCTCAGAGGCCCAGCCACTTGGACAGCTATCAATCCTAGCTGTTTGTCCACTGACCAAGCTGGGGACCCGGCGGTGGCGCTACTGTGTCTGTGCCGCGCGTGCTAGCGTTGAAGTCGACTGTTTGACCGCCTCTATTGTGCAAGGCGGTAGCGGGCAGTCCGAGGAGCAGCCTCCGAGGTTAAACGATGCACGAACGCGTGTGCTAGATGCTGTGATGCTCGCTTGCGGCGTGCAGCAAAAGGATATGTCAGCTGTGGGATTTGAACCCACGCGTTCGAAAACATTACGACCTGAACGTAACCCCTTAGACCACTCGGGCAAACTGACGGGTTAACGACAAAACAACCCATACGACACAAAATCGCACACTGCGCACTCACAAACCAACAACGTAACACACCACGCCTACACGCCTACACACCACCCGACACCCTCCCGCGCCACACACGCACCCCAGCCATCACTCAACAAGCACACGCAAGGCCGTACGCACGCCAAATCCAGCCGAGCACCGCCACTGCTTCCACTGCTTCTCCACGGCAACTTTCAACCCTCCTGGACACTCATCGCCCCTCTTCTACTCGCCAGCTACACAACGCAGACCCTCGACCCGCCAAACGCACCAACAAAGGCAGATCATACCCCCAAAAGTTCCGTCCATCCGGGCCGGATCGAGCCCCGCCTCGGCCCGATTTGTTTTCCCTGAGCACCACGCACTCGCCCACGCGCCGCTTGCTTGTGTGCCGATACGCTCAGAGGCCCAGCCACTTGGACAGCTATCAATCCTAGCTGTTTGTCCACTGACCAAGCTGGGGACCCGGCGGTGGCGCTACTGTGTCTGTGCCGCGCGTGCTAGCGTTGAAGTCGACTGTTTGACCGCCTCTATTGTGCAAGGCGGTAGCGGGCAGTCCGAGGAGCAGCCTCCGAGGTTAAACGATGCACGAACGCGTGTGCTAGATGCTGTGATGCTCGCTTGCGGCGTGCAGCAAAAGGATATGTCAGCTGTGGGATTTGAACACACGCGTTCGAAAACATTACGACCTGAACGTAACCCCTTAGACCACTCGGGCAAACTGACGGGTTAACGACAAAACAACCCATACGACACAAAATCGCACACTGCGCACTCACAAACCAACAACGTAACACACCACGCCTACACGCCTACACACCACCCGACACCCTCCCGCGCCACACACGCACCCCAGCCATCACTCAACAAGCACACGCAAGGCCGTACGCACGCCAAATCCAGCCGAGCACCGCCACTGCTTCCACTGCTTCTCCACGGCAACTTTCAACCCTCCTGGACACTCATCGCCCCTCTTCTACTCGCCAGCTACACAACGCAGACCCTCGACCCGCCAAACGCACCAACAAAGGCAGATCATACCCCCAAAGTTCCGTCCATCCGGGCCGGATCGAGCCCCGCCTCGGCCCGATTTGTTTTGCCCTGAGCACCACGCACTCGCCCACGCGCCGCTTGCTTGTGTGCCGATACGCTCAGAGGCCCAGCCACTTGGACAGCTATCAATCCTAGCTGTTTGTCCACTGACCAAGCTGGGGACCCGGCGGTGGCGCTACTGTGTCTGTGCCGCGCGTGCTAGCGTTGAAGTCGACTGTTTGACCGCCTCTATTGTGCAAGGCGGTAGCGGGCAGTCCGAGGAGCAGCCTCCGAGGTTAAACGATGCACGAACGCGTGTGCTAGATGCTGTGATGCTCGCTTGCGGCGTGCAGCAAAAGGATATGTCAGCTGTGGGATTTGAACACGCGTTCGAAAACATTACGACCTGAACGTAACCCCTTAGACCACTCGGGCAAACTGACGGGTTAACGACAAAACAACCCATACGACACAAAATCGCACACTGCGCACTCACAAACCAACAACGTAACACACCACGCCTACACGCCTACACACCACCCGACACCCTCCCGCGCCACACACGCACCCCAGCCATCACTCAACAAGCACACGCAAGGCCGTACGCACGCCAAATCCAGCCGAGCACCGCCACTGCTTCCACTGCTTCTCCACGGCAACTTTCAACCCTCCTGGACACTCATCGCCCCTCTTCTACTCGCCAGCTACACAACGCAGACCCTCGACCCGCCAAACGCACCAACAAAGGCAGATCATACCCCCAAAGTTCCGTCCATCCGGGCCGGATCGAGCCCCGCCTCGGCCCGATTTGTTTTGCCCTGAGCACCACGCACTCGCCCACGCGCCGCTTGCTTGTGTGCCGATACGCTCAGAGGCCCAGCCACTTGGACAGCTATCAATCCTAGCTGTTTGTCCACTGACCAAGCTGGGGACCCGGCGGTGGCGCTACTGTGTCTGTGCCGCGCGTGCTAGCGTTGAAGTCGACTGTTTGACCGCCTCTATTGTGCAAGGCGGTAGCGGGCAGTCCGAGGAGCAGCCTCCGAGGTTAAACGATGCACGAACGCGTGTGCTAGATGCTGTGATGCTCGCTTGCGGCGTGCAGCAAAAGGATATGTCAGCTGTGGGATTTGAACACGCGTTCGAAAACATTACGACCTGAACGTAACCCCTTAGACCACTCGGGCAAACTGACGGGTTAACGACAAAACAACCCATACGACACAAAATCGCACACTGCGCACTCACAAACCAACAACGTAACACACCACGCCTACACGCCTACACACCACCCGACACCCTCCCGCGCCACACACGCACCCCAGCCATCACTCAACAAGCACACGCAAGGCCGTACGCACGCCAAATCCAGCCGAGCACCGCCACTGCTTCCACTGCTTCTCCACGGCAACTTTCAACCCTCCTGGACACTCATCGCCCCTCTTCTACTCGCCAGCTACACAACGCAGACCCTCGACCCGCCAAACGCACCAACAAAGGCAGATCATACCCCCAAAAGTTCCGTCCATCCGGGCCGGATCGAGCCCCGCCTCGGCCCGATTTGTTTTCCCTGAGCACCACGCACTCGCCCACGCGCCGCTTGCTTGTGTGCCGATACGCTCAGAGGCCCAGCCACTTGGACAGCTATCAATCCTAGCTGTTTGTCCACTGACCAAGCTGGGGACCCGGCGGTGGCGCTACTGTGTCTGTGCCGCGCGTGCTAGCGTTGAAGTCGACTGTTTG
Organism: Phytophthora hibernalis; assembly: GCA_012656075.1. Lineage (NCBI taxonomy): Eukaryota > Oomycota > Peronosporomycetes > Peronosporales > Peronosporaceae > Phytophthora > Phytophthora hibernalis. The sequence continues at coordinate 178,196 of JAAKBF010000129.1, forward strand.
ACCGCCTCTATTGTGCAAGGCGGTAGCGGGCAGTCCGAGGAGCAGCCTCCGAGGTTAAACGATGCACGAACGCGTGTGCTAGATGCTGTGATGCTCGCTTGCGGCGTGCAGCAAAAGGATATGTCAGCTGTGGGATTTGAACACGCGTTCGAAAACATTACGACCTGAACGTAACCCCTTAGACCACTCGGGCAAACTGACGGGTTAACGACAAAACAACCCATACGACACAAAATCGCACACTGCGCACTCACAAACCAACAACGTAACACACCACGCCTACACGCCTACACACCACCCGACACCCTCCCGCGCCACACACGCACCCCAGCCATCACTCAACAAGCACACGCAAGGCCGTACGCACGCCAAATCCAGCCGAGCACCGCCACTGCTTCCACTGCTTCTCCACGGCAACTTTCAACCCTCCTGGACACTCATCGCCCCTCTTCTACTCGCCAGCTACACAACGCAGACCCTCGACCCGCCAAACGCACCAACAAAGGCAGATCATACCCCCAAAAGTTCCGTCCATCCGGGCCGGATCGAGCCCCGCCTCGGCCCGATTTGTTTTGCCCTGAGCACCACGCACTCGCCCACGCGCCGCTTGCTTGTGTGCCGATACGCTCAGAGGCCCAGCCACTTGGACAGCTATCAATCCTAGCTGTTTGTCCACTGACCAAGCTGGGGACCCGGCGGTGGCGCTACTGTGTCTGTGCCGCGCGTGCTAGCGTTGAAGTCGACTGTTTGACCGCCTCTATTGTGCAAGGCGGTAGCGGGCAGTCCGAGGAGCAGCCTCCGAGGTTAAACGATGCACGAACGCGTGTGCTAGATGCTGTGATGCTCGCTTGCGGCGTGCAGCAAAAGGATATGTCAGCTGTGGGATTTGAACACACGCGTTCGAAAACATTACGACCTGAACGTAACCCCTTAGACCACTCGGGCAAACTGACGGGTTAACGACAAAACAACCCATACGACACAAAATCGCACACTGCGCACTCACAAACCAACAACGTAACACACCACGCCTACACGCCTACACACCACCCGACACCCTCCCGCGCCACACACGCACCCCAGCCATCACTCAACAAGCACACGCAAGGCCGTACGCACGCCAAATCCAGCCGAGCACCGCCACTGCTTCCACTGCTTCTCCACGGCAACTTTCAACCCTCCTGGACACTCATCGCCCCTCTTCTACTCGCCAGCTACACAACGCAGACCCTCGACCCGCCAAACGCACCAACAAAGGCAGATCATACCCCCAAAGTTCCGTCCATCCGGGCCGGATCGAGCCCCGCCTCGGCCCGATTTGTTTTCCCTGAGCACCACGCACTCGCCCACGCGCCGCTTGCTTGTGTGCCGATACGCTCAGAGGCCCAGCCACTTGGACAGCTATCAATCCTAGCTGTTTGTCCACTGACCAAGCTGGGGACCCGGCGGTGGCGCTACTGTGTCTGTGCCGCGCGTGCTAGCGTTGAAGTCGACTGTTTGACCGCCTCTATTGTGCAAGGCGGTAGCGGGCAGTCCGAGGAGCAGCCTCCGAGGTTAAACGATGCACGAACGCGTGTGCTAGATGCTGTGATGCTCGCTTGCGGCGTGCAGCAAAAGGATATGTCAGCTGTGGGATTTGAACACACGCGTTCGAAAACATTACGACCTGAACGTAACCCCTTAGACCACTCGGGCAAACTGACGGGTTAACGACAAAACAACCCATACGACACAAAATCGCACACTGCGCACTCACAAACCAACAACGTAACACACCACGCCTACACGCCTACACACCACCCGACACCCTCCCGCGCCACACACGCACCCCAGCCATCACTCAACAAGCACACGCAAGGCCGTACGCACGCCAAATCCAGCCGAGCACCGCCACTGCTTCCACTGCTTCTCCACGGCAACTTTCAACCCTCCTGGACACTCATCGCCCCTCTTCTACTCGCCAGCTACACAACGCAGACCCTCGACCCGCCAAACGCACCAACAAAGGCAGATCATACCCCAAAAGTTCCGTCCATCCGGGCCGGATCGAGCCCCGCCTCGGCCCGATTTGTTTTCCCTGAGCACCACGCACTCGCCCACGCGCCGCTTGCTTGTGTGCCGATACGCTCAGAGGCCCAGCCACTTGGACAGCTATCAATCCTAGCTGTTTGTCCACTGACCAAGCTGGGGACCCGGCGGTGGCGCTACTGTGTCTGTGCCGCGCGTGCTAGCGTTGAAGTCGACTGTTTGACCGCCTCTATTGTGCAAGGCGGTAGCGGGCAGTCCGAGGAGCAGCCTCCGAGGTTAAACGATGCACGAACGCGTGTGCTAGATGCTGTGATGCTCGCTTGCGGCGTGCAGCAAAAGGATATGTCAGCTGTGGGATTTGAACACGCGTTCGAAAACATTACGACCTGAACGTAACCCCTTAGACCACTCGGGCAAACTGACGGGTTAACGACAAAACAACCCATACGACACAAAATCGCACACTGCGCACTCACAAACCAACAACGTAACACACCACGCCTACACGCCTACACACCACCCGACACCCTCCCGCGCCACACACGCACCCCAGCCATCACTCAACAAGCACACGCAAGGCCGTACGCACGCCAAATCCAGCCGAGCACCGCCACTGCTTCCACTGCTTCTCCACGGCAACTTTCAACCCTCCTGGACACTCATCGCCCCTCTTCTACTCGCCAGCTACACAACGCAGACCCTCGACCCGCCAAACGCACCAACAAAGGCAGATCATACCCCCAAAAGTTCCGTCCATCCGGGCCGGATCGAGCCCCGCCTCGGCCCGATTTGTTTATCCCTGAGCACCACGCACTCGCCCACGCGCCGCTTGCTTGTGTGCCGATACGCTCAGAGGCCCAGCCACTTGGACAGCTATCAATCCTAGCTGTTTGTCCACTGACCAAGCTGGGGACCCGGCGGTGGCGCTACTGTGTCTGTGCCGCGCGTGCTAGCGTTGAAGTCGACTGTTTGACCGCCTCTATTGTGCAAGGCGGTAGCGGGCAGTCCGAGGAGCAGCCTCCGAGGTTAAACGATGCACGAACGCGTGTGCTAGATGCTGTGATGCTCGCTTGCGGCGTGCAGCAAAAGGATATGTCAGCTGTGGGATTTGAACACACGCGTTCGAAAACATTACGACCTGAACGTAACCCCTTAGACCACTCGGGCAAACTGACGGGTTAACGACAAAACAACCCATACGACACAAAATCGCACACTGCGCACTCACAAACCAACAACGTAACACACCACGCCTACACGCCTACACACCACCCGACACCCTCCCGCGCCACACACGCACCCCAGCCATCACTCAACAAGCACACGCAAGGCCGTACGCACGCCAAATCCAGCCGAGCACCGCCACTGCTTCCACTGCTTCTCCACGGCAACTTTCAACCCTCCTGGACACTCATCGCCCCTCTTCTACTCGCCAGCTACACAACGCAGACCCTCGACCCGCCAAACGCACCAACAAAGGCAGATCATACCCCAAAAGTTCCGTCCATCCGGGCCGGATCGAGCCCCGCCTCGGCCCGATTTGTTTATCCCTGAGCACCACGCACTCGCCCACGCGCCGCTTGCTTGTGTGCCGATACGCTCAGAGGCCCAGCCACTTGGACAGCTATCAATCCTAGCTGTTTGTCCACTGACCAAGCTGGGGACCCGGCGGTGGCGCTACTGTGTCTGTGCCGCGCGTGCTAGCGTTGAAGTCGACTGTTTGACCGCCTCTATTGTGCAAGGCGGTAGCGGGCAGTCCGAGGAGCAGCCTCCGAGGTTAAACGATGCACGAACGCGTGTGCTAGATGCTGTGATGCTCGCTTGCGGCGTGCAGCAAAAGGATATGTCAGCTGTGGGATTTGAACACACGCGTTCGAAAACATTACGACCTGAACGTAACCCCTTAGACCACTCGGGCAAACTGACGGGTTAACGACAAAACAACCCATACGACACAAAATCGCACACTGCGCACTCACAAACCAACAACGTAACACACCACGCCTACACGCCTACACACCACCCGACACCCTCCCGCGCCACACACGCACCCCAGCCATCACTCAACAAGCACACGCAAGGCCGTACGCACGCCAAATCCAGCCGAGCACCGCCACTGCTTCCACTGCTTCTCCACGGCAACTTTCAACCCTCCTGGACACTCATCGCCCCTCTTCTACTCGCCAGCTACACAACGCAGACCCTCGACCCGCCAAACGCACCAACAAAGGCAGATCATACCCCCAAAGTTCCGTCCATCCGGGCCGGATCGAGCCCCGCCTCGGCCCGATTTGTTTATCCCTGAGCACCACGCACTCGCCCACGCGCCGCTTGCTTGTGTGCCGATACGCTCAGAGGCCCAGCCACTTGGACAGCTATCAATCCTAGCTGTTTGTCCACTGACCAAGTTGGGGACCCGGCGGTGGCGCTACTGTGTCTGTGCCGCGCGTGCTAGCGTTGAAGTCGACTGTTTGACCGCCTCTATTGTGCAAGGCGGTAGCGGGCAGTCCGAGGAGCAGCCTCCGAGGTTAAACGATGCACGAACGCGTGTGCTAGATGCTGTGATGCTCGCTTGCGGCGTGCAGCAAAAGGATATGTCAGCTGTGGGATTTGAACACACGCGTTCGAAAACATTACGACCTGAACGTAACCCCTTAGACCACTCGGGCAAACTGACGGGTTAACGACAAAACAACCCATACGACACAAAATCGCACACTGCGCACTCACAAACCAACAACGTAACACACCACGCCTACACGCCTACACACCACCCGACACCCTCCCGCGCCACACACGCACCCCAGCCATCACTCAACAAGCACACGCAAGGCCGTACGCACGCCAAATCCAGCCGAGCACCGCCACTGCTTCCACTGCTTCTCCACGGCAACTTTCAACCCTCCTGGACACTCATCGCCCCTCTTCTACTCGCCAGCTACACAACGCAGACCCTCGACCCGCCAAACGCACCAACAAAGGCAGATCATACCCCCAAAAGTTCCGTCCATCCGGGCCGGATCGAGCCCCGCCTCGGCCCGATTTGTTTATCCCTGAGCACCACGCACTCGCCCACGCGCCGCTTGCTTGTGTGCCGATACGCTCAGAGGCCCAGCCACTTGGACAGCTATCAATCCTAGCTGTTTGTCCACTGACCAAGCTGGGGACCCGGCGGTGGCGCTACTGTGTCTGTGCCGCGCGTGCTAGCGTTGAAGTCGACTGTTTGACCGCCTCTATTGTGCAAGGCGGTAGCGGGCAGTCCGAGGAGCAGCCTCCGAGGTTAAACGATGCACGAACGCGTGTGCTAGATGCTGTGATGCTCGCTTGCGGCGTGCAGCAAAAGGATATGTCAGCTGTGGGATTTGAACCCACGCGTTCGAAAACATTACGACCTGAACGTAACCCCTTAGACCACTCGGGCAAACTGACGGGTTAACGACAAAACAACCCATACGACACAAAATCGCACACTGCGCACTCACAAACCAACAACGTAACACACCACGCCTACACGCCTACACACCACCCGACACCCTCCCGCGCCACACACGCACCCCAGCCATCACTCAACAAGCACACGCAAGGCCGTACGCACGCCAAATCCAGCCGAGCACCGCCACTGCTTCCACTGCTTCTCCACGGCAACTTTCAACCCTCCTGGACACTCATCGCCCCTCTTCTACTCGCCAGCTACACAACGCAGACCCTCGACCCGCCAAACGCACCAACAAAGGCAGATCATACCCCCAAAGTTCCGTCCATCCGGGCCGGATCGAGCCCCGCCTCGGCCCGATTTGTTTTGCCCTGAGCACCACGCACTCGCCCACGCGCCGCTTGCTTGTGTGCCGATACGCTCAGAGGCCCAGCCACTTGGACAGCTATCAATCCTAGCTGTTTGTCCACTGACCAAGCTGGGGACCCGGCGGTGGCGCTACTGTGTCTGTGCCGCGCGTGCTAGCGTTGAAGTCGACTGTTTGACCGCCTCTATTGTGCAAGGCGGTAGCGGGCAGTCCGAGGAGCAGCCTCCGAGGTTAAACGATGCACGAACGCGTGTGCTAGATGCTGTGATGCTCGCTTGCGGCGTGCAGCAAAAGGATATGTCAGCTGTGGGATTTGAACCCACGCGTTCGAAAACATTACGACCTGAACGTAACCCCTTAGACCACTCGGGCAAACTGACGGGTTAACGACAAAACAACCCATACGACACAAAATCGCACACTGCGCACTCACAAACCAACAACGTAACACACCACGCCTACACGCCTACACACCACCCGACACCCTCCCGCGCCACACACGCACCCCAGCCATCACTCAACAAGCACACGCAAGGCCGTACGCACGCCAAATCCAGCCGAGCACCGCCACTGCTTCCACTGCTTCTCCACGGCAACTTTCAACCCTCCTGGACACTCATCGCCCCTCTTCTACTCGCCAGCTACACAACGCAGACCCTCGACCCGCCAAACGCACCAACAAAGGCAGATCATACCCCCAAAAGTTCCGTCCATCCGGGCCGGATCGAGCCCCGCCTCGGCCCGATTTGTTTTCCCTGAGCACCACGCACTCGCCCACGCGCCGCTTGCTTGTGTGCCGATACGCTCAGAGGCCCAGCCACTTGGACAGCTATCAATCCTAGCTGTTTGTCCACTGACCAAGTTGGGGACCCGGCGGTGGCGCTACTGTGTCTGTGCCGCGCGTGCTAGCGTTGAAGTCGACTGTTTGACCGCCTCTATTGTGCAAGGCGGTAGCGGGCAGTCCGAGGAGCAGCCTCCGAGGTTAAACGATGCACGAACGCGTGTGCTAGATGCTGTGATGCTCGCTTGCGGCGTGCAGCAAAAGGATATGTCAGCTGTGGGATTTGAACACGCGTTCGAAAACATTACGACCTGAACGTAACCCCTTAGACCACTCGGGCAAACTGACGGGTTAACGACAAAACAACCCATACGACACAAAATCGCACACTGCGCACTCACAAACCAACAACGTAACACACCACGCCTACACGCCTACACACCACCCGACACCCTCCCGCGCCACACACGCACCCCAGCCATCACTCAACAAGCACACGCAAGGCCGTACGCACGCCAAATCCAGCCGAGCACCGCCACTGCTTCCACTGCTTCTCCACGGCAACTTTCAACCCTCCTGGACACTCATCGCCCCTCTTCTACTCGCCAGCTACACAACGCAGACCCTCGACCCGCCAAACGCACCAACAAAGGCAGATCATACCCCCAAAGTTCCGTCCATCCGGGCCGGATCGAGCCCCGCCTCGGCCCGATTTGTTTATCCCTGAGCACCACGCACTCGCCCACGCGCCGCTTGCTTGTGTGCCGATACGCTCAGAGGCCCAGCCACTTGGACAGCTATCAATCCTAGCTGTTTGTCCACTGACCAAGTTGGGGACCCGGCGGTGGCGCTACTGTGTCTGTGCCGCGCGTGCTAGCGTTGAAGTCGACTGTTTGACCGCCTCTATTGTGCAAGGCGGTAGCGGGCAGTCCGAGGAGCAGCCTCCGAGGTTAAACGATGCACGAACGCGTGTGCTAGATGCTGTGATGCTCGCTTGCGGCGTGCAGCAAAAGGATATGTCAGCTGTGGGATTTGAACACGCGTTCGAAAACATTACGACCTGAACGTAACCCCTTAGACCACTCGGGCAAACTGACGGGTTAACGACAAAACAACCCATACGACACAAAATCGCACACTGCGCACTCACAAACCAACAACGTAACACACCACGCCTACACGCCTACACACCACCCGACACCCTCCCGCGCCACACACGCACCCCAGCCATCACTCAACAAGCACACGCAAGGCCGTACGCACGCCAAATCCAGCCGAGCACCGCCACTGCTTCCACTGCTTCTCCACGGCAACTTTCAACCCTCCTGGACACTCATCGCCCCTCTTCTACTCGCCAGCTACACAACGCAGACCCTCGACCCGCCAAACGCACCAACAAAGGCAGATCATACCCCCAAAGTTCCGTCCATCCGGGCCGGATCGAGCCCCGCCTCGGCCCGATTTGTTTATCCCTGAGCACCACGCACTCGCCCACGCGCCGCTTGCTTGTGTGCCGATACGCTCAGAGGCCCAGCCACTTGGACAGCTATCAATCCTAGCTGTTTGTCCACTGACCAAGTTGGGGACCCGGCGGTGGCGCTACTGTGTCTGTGCCGCGCGTGCTAGCGTTGAAGTCGACTGTTTGACCGCCTCTATTGTGCAAGGCGGTAGCGGGCAGTCCGAGGAGCAGCCTCCGAGGTTAAACGATGCACGAACGCGTGTGCTAGATGCTGTGATGCTCGCTTGCGGCGTGCAGCAAAAGGATATGTCAGCTGTGGGATTTGAACACACGCGTTCGAAAACATTACGACCTGAACGTAACCCCTTAGACCACTCGGGCAAACTGACGGGTTAACGACAAAACAACCCATACGACACAAAATCGCACACTGCGCACTCACAAACCAACAACGTAACACACCACGCCTACACGCCTACACACCACCCGACACCCTCCCGCGCCACACACGCACCCCAGCCATCACTCAACAAGCACACGCAAGGCCGTACGCACGCCAAATCCAGCCGAGCACCGCCACTGCTTCCACTGCTTCTCCACGGCAACTTTCAACCCTCCTGGACACTCATCGCCCCTCTTCTACTCGCCAGCTACACAACGCAGACCCTCGACCCGCCAAACGCACCAACAAAGGCAGATCATACCCCCAAAGTTCCGTCCATCCGGGCCGGATCGAGCCCCGCCTCGGCCCGATTTGTTTATCCCTGAGCACCACGCACTCGCCCACGCGCCGCTTGCTTGTGTGCCGATACGCTCAGAGGCCCAGCCACTTGGACAGCTATCAATCCTAGCTGTTTGTCCACTGACCAAGTTGGGGACCCGGCGGTGGCGCTACTGTGTCTGTGCCGCGCGTGCTAGCGTTGAAGTCGACTGTTTGACCGCCTCTATTGTGCAAGGCGGTAGCGGGCAGTCCGAGGAGCAGCCTCCGAGGTTAAACGATGCACGAACGCGTGTGCTAGATGCTGTGATGCTCGCTTGCGGCGTGCAGCAAAAGGATATGTCAGCTGTGGGATTTGAACCCACGCGTTCGAAAACATTACGACCTGAACGTAACCCCTTAGACCACTCGGGCAAACTGACGGGTTAACGACAAAACAACCCATACGACACAAAATCGCACACTGCGCACTCACAAACCAACAACGTAACACACCACGCCTACACGCCTACACACCACCCGACACCCTCCCGCGCCACACACGCACCCCAGCCATCACTCAACAAGCACACGCAAGGCCGTACGCACGCCAAATCCAGCCGAGCACCGCCACTGCTTCCACTGCTTCTCCACGGCAACTTTCAACCCTCCTGGACACTCATCGCCCCTCTTCTACTCGCCAGCTACACAACGCAGACCCTCGACCCGCCAAACGCACCAACAAAGGCAGATCATACCCCCAAAAGTTCCGTCCATCCGGGCCGGATCGAGCCCCGCCTCGGCCCGATTTGTTTATCCCTGAGCACCACGCACTCGCCCACGCGCCGCTTGCTTGTGTGCCGATACGCTCAGAGGCCCAGCCACTTGGACAGCTATCAATCCTAGCTGTTTGTCCACTGACCAAGTTGGGGACCCGGCGGTGGCGCTACTGTGTCTGTGCCGCGCGTGCTAGCGTTGAAGTCGACTGTTTGACCGCCTCTATTGTGCAAGGCGGTAGCGGGCAGTCCGAGGAGCAGCCTCCGAGGTTAAACGATGCACGAACGCGTGTGCTAGATGCTGTGATGCTCGCTTGCGGCGTGCAGCAAAAGGATATGTCAGCTGTGGGATTTGAACACGCGTTCGAAAACATTACGACCTGAACGTAACCCCTTAGACCACTCGGGCAAACTGACGGGTTAACGACAAAACAACCCATACGACACAAAATCGCACACTGCGCACTCACAAACCAACAACGTAACACACCACGCCTACACGCCTACACACCACCCGACACCCTCCCGCGCCACACACGCACCCCAGCCATCACTCAACAAGCACACGCAAGGCCGTACGCACGCCAAATCCAGCCGAGCACCGCCACTGCTTCCACTGCTTCTCCACGGCAACTTTCAACCCTCCTGGACACTCATCGCCCCTCTTCTACTCGCCAGCTACACAACGCAGACCCTCGACCCGCCAAACGCACCAACAAAGGCAGATCATACCCCCAAAAGTTCCGTCCATCCGGGCCGGATCGAGCCCCGCCTCGGCCCGATTTGTTTATCCCTGAGCACCACGCACTCGCCCACGCGCCGCTTGCTTGTGTGCCGATACGCTCAGAGGCCCAGCCACTTGGACAGCTATCAATCCTAGCTGTTTGTCCACTGACCAAGTTGGGGACCCGGCGGTGGCGCTACTGTGTCTGTGCCGCGCGTGCTAGCGTTGAAGTCGACTGTTTGACCGCCTCTATTGTGCAAGGCGGTAGCGGGCAGTCCGAGGAGCAGCCTCCGAGGTTAAACGATGCACGAACGCGTGTGCTAGATGCTGTGATGCTCGCTTGCGGCGTGCAGCAAAAGGATATGTCAGCTGTGGGATTTGAACACACGCGTTCGAAAACATTACGACCTGAACGTAACCCCTTAGACCACTCGGGCAAACTGACGGGTTAACGACAAAACAACCCATACGACACAAAATCGCACACTGCGCACTCACAAACCAACAACGTAACACACCACGCCTACACGCCTACACACCACCCGACACCCTCCCGCGCCACACACGCACCCCAGCCATCACTCAACAAGCACACGCAAGGCCGTACGCACGCCAAATCCAGCCGAGCACCGCCACTGCTTCCACTGCTTCTCCACGGCAACTTTCAACCCTCCTGGACACTCATCGCCCCTCTTCTACTCGCCAGCTACACAACGCAGACCCTCGACCCGCCAAACGCACCAACAAAGGCAGATCATACCCCCAAAAGTTCCGTCCATCCGGGCCGGATCGAGCCCCGCCTCGGCCCGATTTGTTTATCCCTGAGCACCACGCACTCGCCCACGCGCCGCTTGCTTGTGTGCCGATACGCTCAGAGGCCCAGCCACTTGGACAGCTATCAATCCTAGCTGTTTGTCCACTGACCAAGTTGGGGACCCGGCGGTGGCGCTACTGTGTCTGTGCCGCGCGTGCTAGCGTTGAAGTCGACTGTTTGACCGCCTCTATTGTGCAAGGCGGTAGCGGGCAGTCCGAGGAGCAGCCTCCGAGGTTAAACGATGCACGAACGCGTGTGCTAGATGCTGTGATGCTCGCTTGCGGCGTGCAGCAAAAGGATATGTCAGCTGTGGGATTTGAACACACGCGTTCGAAAACATTACGACCTGAACGTAACCCCTTAGACCACTCGGGCAAACTGACGGGTTAACGACAAAACAACCCATACGACACAAAATCGCACACTGCGCACTCACAAACCAACAACGTAACACACCACGCCTACACGCCTACACACCACCCGACACCCTCCCGCGCCACACACGCACCCCAGCCATCACTCAACAAGCACACGCAAGGCCGTACGCACGCCAAATCCAGCCGAGCACCGCCACTGCTTCCACTGCTTCTCCACGGCAACTTTCAACCCTCCTGGACACTCATCGCCCCTCTTCTACTCGCCAGCTACACAACGCAGACCCTCGACCCGCCAAACGCACCAACAAAGGCAGATCATACCCCCAAAAGTTCCGTCCATCCGGGCCGGATCGAGCCCCGCCTCGGCCCGATTTGTTTATCCCTGAGCACCACGCACTCGCCCACGCGCCGCTTGCTTGTGTGCCGATACGCTCAGAGGCCCAGCCACTTGGACAGCTATCAATCCTAGCTGTTTGTCCACTGACCAAGTTGGGGACCCGGCGGTGGCGCTACTGTGTCTGTGCCGCGCGTGCTAGCGTTGAAGTCGACTGTTTGACCGCCTCTATTGTGCAAGGCGGTAGCGGGCAGTCCGAGGAGCAGCCTCCGAGGTTAAACGATGCACGAACGCGTGTGCTAGATGCTGTGATGCTCGCTTGCGGCGTGCAGCAAAAGGATATGTCAGCTGTGGGATTTGAACACACGCGTTCGAAAACATTACGACCTGAACGTAACCCCTTAGACCACTCGGGCAAACTGACGGGTTAACGACAAAACAACCCATACGACACAAAATCGCACACTGCGCACTCACAAACCAACAACGTAACACACCACGCCTACACGCCTACACACCACCCGACACCCTCCCGCGCCACACACGCACCCCAGCCATCACTCAACAAGCACACGCAAGGCCGTACGCACGCCAAATCCAGCCGAGCACCGCCACTGCTTCCACTGCTTCTCCACGGCAACTTTCAACCCTCCTGGACACTCATCGCCCCTCTTCTACTCGCCAGCTACACAACGCAGACCCTCGACCCGCCAAACGCACCAACAAAGGCAGATCATACCCCCAAAAGTTCCGTCCATCCGGGCCGGATCGAGCCCCGCCTCGGCCCGATTTGTTTATCCCTGAGCACCACGCACTCGCCCACGCGCCGCTTGCTTGTGTGCCGATACGCTCAGAGGCCCAGCCACTTGGACAGCTATCAATCCTAGCTGTTTGTCCACTGACCAAGTTGGGGACCCGGCGGTGGCGCTACTGTGTCTGTGCCGCGCGTGCTAGCGTTGAAGTCGACTGTTTGACCGCCTCTATTGTGCAAGGCGGTAGCGGGCAGTCCGAGGAGCAGCCTCCGAGGTTAAACGATGCACGAACGCGTGTGCTAGATGCTGTGATGCTCGCTTGCGGCGTGCAGCAAAAGGATATGTCAGCTGTGGGATTTGAACACACGCGTTCGAAAACATTACGACCTGAACGTAACCCCTTAGACCACTCGGGCAAACTGACGGGTTAACGACAAAACAACCCATACGACACAAAATCGCACACTGCGCACTCACAAACCAACAACGTAACACACCACGCCTACACGCCTACACACCACCCGACACCCTCCCGCGCCACACACGCACCCCAGCCATCACTCAACAAGCACACGCAAGGCCGTACGCACGCCAAATCCAGCCGAGCACCGCCACTGCTTCCACTGCTTCTCCACGGCAACTTTCAACCCTCCTGGACACTCATCGCCCCTCTTCTACTCGCCAGCTACACAACGCAGACCCTCGACCCGCCAAACGCACCAACAAAGGCAGATCATACCCCCAAAAGTTCCGTCCATCCGGGCCGGATCGAGCCCCGCCTCGGCCCGATTTGTTTATCCCTGAGCACCACGCACTCGCCCACGCGCCGCTTGCTTGTGTGCCGATACGCTCAGAGGCCCAGCCACTTGGACAGCTATCAATCCTAGCTGTTTGTCCACTGACCAAGTTGGGGACCCGGCGGTGGCGCTACTGTGTCTGTGCCGCGCGTGCTAGCGTTGAAGTCGACTGTTTGACCGCCTCTATTGTGCAAGGCGGTAGCGGGCAGTCCGAGGAGCAGCCTCCGAGGTTAAACGATGCACGAACGCGTGTGCTAGATGCTGTGATGCTCGCTTGCGGCGTGCAGCAAAAGGATATGTCAGCTGTGGGATTTGAACACACGCGTTCGAAAACATTACGACCTGAACGTAACCCCTTAGACCACTCGGGCAAACTGACGGGTTAACGACAAAACAACCCATACGACACAAAATCGCACACTGCGCACTCACAAACCAACAACGTAACACACCACGCCTACACGCCTACACACCACCCGACACCCTCCCGCGCCACACACGCACCCCAGCCATCACTCAACAAGCACACGCAAGGCCGTACGCACGCCAAATCCAGCCGAGCACCGCCACTGCTTCCACTGCTTCTCCACGGCAACTTTCAACCCTCCTGGACACTCATCGCCCCTCTTCTACTCGCCAGCTACACAACGCAGACCCTCGACCCGCCAAACGCACCAACAAAGGCAGATCATACCCCCAAAGTTCCGTCCATCCGGGCCGGATCGAGCCCCGCCTCGGCCCGATTTGTTTATCCCTGAGCACCACGCACTCGCCCACGCGCCGCTTGCTTGTGTGCCGATACGCTCAGAGGCCCAGCCACTTGGACAGCTATCAATCCTAGCTGTTTGTCCACTGACCAAGTTGGGGACCCGGCGGTGGCGCTACTGTGTCTGTGCCGCGCGTGCTAGCGTTGAAGTCGACTGTTTGACCGCCTCTATTGTGCAAGGCGGTAGCGGGCAGTCCGAGGAGCAGCCTCCGAGGTTAAACGATGCACGAACGCGTGTGCTAGATGCTGTGATGCTCGCTTGCGGCGTGCAGCAAAAGGATATGTCAGCTGTGGGATTTGAACACACGCGTTCGAAAACATTACGACCTGAACGTAACCCCTTAGACCACTCGGGCAAACTGACGGGTTAACGACAAAACAACCCATACGACACAAAATCGCACACTGCGCACTCACAAACCAACAACGTAACACACCACGCCTACACGCCTACACACCACCCGACACCCTCCCGCGCCACACACGCACCCCAGCCATCACTCAACAAGCACACGCAAGGCCGTACGCACGCCAAATCCAGCCGAGCACCGCCACTGCTTCCACTGCTTCTCCACGGCAACTTTCAACCCTCCTGGACACTCATCGCCCCTCTTCTACTCGCCAGCTACACAACGCAGACCCTCGACCCGCCAAACGCACCAACAAAGGCAGATCATACCCCCAAAGTTCCGTCCATCCGGGCCGGATCGAGCCCCGCCTCGGCCCGATTTGTTTATCCCTGAGCACCACGCACTCGCCCACGCGCCGCTTGCTTGTGTGCCGATACGCTCAGAGGCCCAGCCACTTGGACAGCTATCAATCCTAGCTGTTTGTCCACTGACCAAGTTGGGGACCCGGCGGTGGCGCTACTGTGTCTGTGCCGCGCGTGCTAGCGTTGAAGTCGACTGTTTGACCGCCTCTATTGTGCAAGGCGGTAGCGGGCAGTCCGAGGAGCAGCCTCCGAGGTTAAACGATGCACGAACGCGTGTGCTAGATGCTGTGATGCTCGCTTGCGGCGTGCAGCAAAAGGATATGTCAGCTGTGGGATTTGAACACACGCGTTCGAAAACATTACGACCTGAACGTAACCCCTTAGACCACTCGGGCAAACTGACGGGTTAACGACAAAACAACCCATACGACACAAAATCGCACACTGCGCACTCACAAACCAACAACGTAACACACCACGCCTACACGCCTACACACCACCCGACACCCTCCCGCGCCACACACGCACCCCAGCCATCACTCAACAAGCACACGCAAGGCCGTACGCACGCCAAATCCAGCCGAGCACCGCCACTGCTTCCACTGCTTCTCCACGGCAACTTTCAACCCTCCTGGACACTCATCGCCCCTCTTCTACTCGCCAGCTACACAACGCAGACCCTCGACCCGCCAAACGCACCAACAAAGGCAGATCATACCCCCAAAAGTTCCGTCCATCCGGGCCGGATCGAGCCCCGCCTCGGCCCGATTTGTTTATCCCTGAGCACCACGCACTCGCCCACGCGCCGCTTGCTTGTGTGCCGATACGCTCAGAGGCCCAGCCACTTGGACAGCTATCAATCCTAGCTGTTTGTCCACTGACCAAGTTGGGGACCCGGCGGTGGCGCTACTGTGTCTGTGCCGCGCGTGCTAGCGTTGAAGTCGACTGTTTGACCGCCTCTATTGTGCAAGGCGGTAGCGGGCAGTCCGAGGAGCAGCCTCCGAGGTTAAACGATGCACGAACGCGTGTGCTAGATGCTGTGATGCTCGCTTGCGGCGTGCAGCAAAAGGATATGTCAGCTGTGGGATTTGAACACACGCGTTCGAAAACATTACGACCTGAACGTAACCCCTTAGACCACTCGGGCAAACTGACGGGTTAACGACAAAACAACCCATACGACACAAAATCGCACACTGCGCACTCACAAACCAACAACGTAACACACCACGCCTACACGCCTACACACCACCCGACACCCTCCCGCGCCACACACGCACCCCAGCCATCACTCAACAAGCACACGCAAGGCCGTACGCACGCCAAATCCAGCCGAGCACCGCCACTGCTTCCACTGCTTCTCCACGGCAACTTTCAACCCTCCTGGACACTCATCGCCCCTCTTCTACTCGCCAGCTACACAACGCAGACCCTCGACCCGCCAAACGCACCAACAAAGGCAGATCATACCCCCAAAAGTTCCGTCCATCCGGGCCGGATCGAGCCCCGCCTCGGCCCGATTTGTTTATCCCTGAGCACCACGCACTCGCCCACGCGCCGCTTGCTTGTGTGCCGATACGCTCAGAGGCCCAGCCACTTGGACAGCTATCAATCCTAGCTGTTTGTCCACTGACCAAGTTGGGGACCCGGCGGTGGCGCTACTGTGTCTGTGCCGCGCGTGCTAGCGTTGAAGTCGACTGTTTGACCGCCTCTATTGTGCAAGGCGGTAGCGGGCAGTCCGAGGAGCAGCCTCCGAGGTTAAACGATGCACGAACGCGTGTGCTAGATGCTGTGATGCTCGCTTGCGGCGTGCAGCAAAAGGATATGTCAGCTGTGGGATTTGAACACACGCGTTCGAAAACATTACGACCTGAACGTAACCCCTTAGACCACTCGGGCAAACTGACGGGTTAACGACAAAACAACCCATACGACACAAAATCGCACACTGCGCACTCACAAACCAACAACGTAACACACCACGCCTACACGCCTACACACCACCCGACACCCTCCCGCGCCACACACGCACCCCAGCCATCACTCAACAAGCACACGCAAGGCCGTACGCACGCCAAATCCAGCCGAGCACCGCCACTGCTTCCACTGCTTCTCCACGGCAACTTTCAACCCTCCTGGACACTCATCGCCCCTCTTCTACTCGCCAGCTACACAACGCAGACCCTCGACCCGCCAAACGCACCAACAAAGGCAGATCATACCCCCAAAAGTTCCGTCCATCCGGGCCGGATCGAGCCCCGCCTCGGCCCGATTTGTTTATCCCTGAGCACCACGCACTCGCCCACGCGCCGCTTGCTTGTGTGCCGATACGCTCAGAGGCCCAGCCACTTGGACAGCTATCAATCCTAGCTGTTTGTCCACTGACCAAGTTGGGGACCCGGCGGTGGCGCTACTGTGTCTGTGCCGCGCGTGCTAGCGTTGAAGTCGACTGTTTGACCGCCTCTATTGTGCAAGGCGGTAGCGGGCAGTCCGAGGAGCAGCCTCCGAGGTTAAACGATGCACGAACGCGTGTGCTAGATGCTGTGATGCTCGCTTGCGGCGTGCAGCAAAAGGATATGTCAGCTGTGGGATTTGAACACACGCGTTCGAAAACATTACGACCTGAACGTAACCCCTTAGACCACTCGGGCAAACTGACGGGTTAACGACAAAACAACCCATACGACACAAAATCGCACACTGCGCACTCACAAACCAACAACGTAACACACCACGCCTACACGCCTACACACCACCCGACACCCTCCGCGCCACACACGCACCCCAGCCATCACTCAACAAGCACACGCAAGGCCGTACGCACGCCAAATCCAGCCGAGCACCGCCACTGCTTCCACTGCTTCTCCACGGCAACTTTCAACCCTCCTGGACACTCATCGCCCCTCTTCTACTCGCCAGCTACACAACGCAGACCCTCGACCCGCCAAACGCACCAACAAAGGCAGATCATACCCCCAAAAGTTCCGTCCATCCGGGCCGGATCGAGCCCCGCCTCGGCCCGATTTGTTTATGCCTGAGCACCACGCACTCGCCCACGCGCCGCTTGCTTGTGTGCCGATACGCTCAGAGGCCCAGCCACTTGGACAGCTATCAATCCTAGCTGTTTGTCCACTGACCAAGTTGGGGACCCGGCGGTGGCGCTACTGTGTCTGTGCCGCGCGTGCTAGCGTTGAAGTCGACTGTTTGACCGCCTCTATTGTGCAAGGCGGTAGCGGGCAGTCCGAGGAGCAGCCTCCGAGGTTAAACGATGCACGAACGCGTGTGCTAGATGCTGTGATGCTCGCTTGCGGCGTGCAGCAAAAGGATATGTCAGCTGTGGGATTTGAACACACGCGTTCGAAAACATTACGACCTGAACGTAACCCCTTAGACCACTCGGGCAAACTGACGGGTTAACGACAAAACAACCCATACGACACAAAATCGCACACTGCGCACTCACAAACCAACAACGTAACACACCACGCCTACACGCCTACACACCACCCGACACCCTCCCGCGCCACACACGCACCCCAGCCATCACTCAACAAGCACACGCAAGGCCGTACGCACGCCAAATCCAGCCGAGCACCGCCACTGCTTCCACTGCTTCTCCACGGCAACTTTCAACCCTCCTGGACACTCATCGCCCCTCTTCTACTCGCCAGCTACACAACGCAGACCCTCGACCCGCCAAACGCACCAACAAAGGCAGATCATACCCCCAAAAGTTCCGTCCATCCGGGCCGGATCGAGCCCCGCCTCGGCCCGATTTGTTTATGCCTGAGCACCACGCACTCGCCCACGCGCCGCTTGCTTGTGTGCCGATACGCTCAGAGGCCCAGCCACTTGGACAGCTATCAATCCTAGCTGTTTGTCCACTGACCAAGTTGGGGACCCGGCGGTGGCGCTACTGTGTCTGTGCCGCGCGTGCTAGCGTTGAAGTCGACTGTTTGACCGCCTCTATTGTGCAAGGCGGTAGCGGGCAGTCCGAGGAGCAGCCTCCGAGGTTAAACGATGCAAGAACGCGTGTGCTAGATGCTGTGATGCTCGCTTGCGGCGTGCAGCAAAAGGATATGTCAGCTGTGGGATTTGAACACACGCGTTCGAAAACATTACGACCTGAACGTAACCCCTTAGACCACTCGGGCAAACTGACGGGTTAACGACAAAACAACCCATACGACACAAAATCGCACACTGCGCACTCACAAACCAACAACGTAACACACCACGCCTACACGCCTACACACCACCCGACACCCTCCCGCGCCACACACGCACCCCAGCCATCACTCAACAAGCACACGCAAGGCCGTACGCACGCCAAATCCAGCCGAGCACCGCCACTGCTTCCACTGCTTCTCCACGGCAACTTTCAACCCTCCTGGACACTCATCGCCCCTCTTCTACTCGCCAGCTACACAACGCAGACCCTCGACCCGCCAAACGCACCAACAAAGGCAGATCATACCCCCAAAAGTTCCGTCCATCCGGGCCGGATCGAGCCCCGCCTCGGCCCGATTTGTTTATCCCTGAGCACCACGCACTCGCCCACGCGCCGCTTGCTTGTGTGCCGATACGCTCAGAGGCCCAGCCACTTGGACAGCTATCAATCCTAGCTGTTTGTCCACTGACCAAGTTGGGGACCCGGCGGTGGCGCTACTGTGTCTGTGCCGCGCGTGCTAGCGTTGAAGTCGACTGTTTGACCGCCTCTATTGTGCAAGGCGGTAGCGGGCAGTCCGAGGAGCAGCCTCCGAGGTTAAACGATGCACGAACGCGTGTGCTAGATGCTGTGATGCTCGCTTGCGGCGTGCAGCAAAAGGATATGTCAGCTGTGGGATTTGAACACACGCGTTCGAAAACATTACGACCTGAACGTAACCCCTTAGACCACTCGGGCAAACTGACGGGTTAACGACAAAACAACCCATACGACACAAAATCGCACACTGCGCACTCACAAACCAACAACGTAACACACCACGCCTACACGCCTACACACCACCCGACACCCTCCCGCGCCACACACGCACCCCAGCCATCACTCAACAAGCACACGCAAGGCCGTACGCACGCCAAATCCAGCCGAGCACCGCCACTGCTTCCACTGCTTCTCCACGGCAACTTTCAACCCTCCTGGACACTCATCGCCCCTCTTCTACTCGCCAGCTACACAACGCAGACCCTCGACCCGCCAAACGCACCAACAAAGGCAGATCATACCCCAAAAGTTCCGTCCATCCGGGCCGGATCGAGCCCCGCCTCGGCCCGCTTTGTTTATGCCTGAGCACCACGCACTCGCCCACGCGCCGCTTGCTTGTGTGCCGATACGCTCAGAGGCCCAGCCACTTGGACAGCTATCAATCCTAGCTGTTTGTCCACTGACCAAGTTGGGGACCCGGCGGTGGCGCTACTGTGTCTGTGCCGCGCGTGCTAGCGTTGAAGTCGACTGTTTGACCGCCTCTATTGTGCAAGGCGGTAGCGGGCAGTCCGAGGAGCAGCCTCCGAGGTTAAACGATGCACGAACGCGTGTGCTAGATGCTGTGATGCTCGCTTGCGGCGTGCAGCAAAAGGATATGTCAGCTGTGGGATTTGAACACACGCGTTCGAAAACATTACGACCTGAACGTAACCCCTTAGACCACTCGGGCAAACTGACGGGTTAACGACAAAACAACCCATACGACACAAAATCGCACACTGCGCACTCACAAACCAACAACGTAACACACCACGCCTACACGCCTACACACCACCCGACACCCTCCCGCGCCACACACGCACCCCAGCCATCACTCAACAAGCACACGCAAGGCCGTACGCACGCCAAATCCAGCCGAGCACCGCCACTGCTTCCACTGCTTCTCCACGGCAACTTTCAACCCTCCTGGACACTCATCGCCCCTCTTCTACTCGCCAGCTACACAACGCAGACCCTCGACCCGCCAAACGCACCAACAAAGGCAGATCATACCCCCAAAGTTCCGTCCATCCGGGCCGGATCGAGCCCCGCCTCGGCCCGATTTGTTTATGCCTGAGCACCACGCACTCGCCCACGCGCCGCTTGCTTGTGTGCCGATACGCTCAGAGGCCCAGCCACTTGGACAGCTATCAATCCTAGCTGTTTGTCCACTGACCAAGTTGGGGACCCGGCGGTGGCGCTACTGTGTCTGTGCCGCGCGTGCTAGCGTTGAAGTCGACTGTTTGACCGCCTCTATTGTGCAAGGCGGTAGCGGGCAGTCCGAGGAGCAGCCTCCGAGGTTAAACGATGCACGAACGCGTGTGCTAGATGCTGTGATGCTCGCTTGCGGCGTGCAGCAAAAGGATATGTCAGCTGTGGGATTTGAACACACGCGTTCGAAAACATTACGACCTGAACGTAACCCCTTAGACCACTCGGGCAAACTGACGGGTTAACGACAAAACAACCCATACGACACAAAATCGCACACTGCGCACTCACAAACCAACAACGTAACACACCACGCCTACACGCCTACACACCACCCGACACCCTCCCGCGCCACACACGCACCCCAGCCATCACTCAACAAGCACACGCAAGGCCGTACGCACGCCAAATCCAGCCGAGCACCGCCACTGCTTCCACTGCTTCTCCACGGCAACTTTCAACCCTCCTGGACACTCATCGCCCCTCTTCTACTCGCCAGCTACACAACGCAGACCCTCGACCCGCCAAACGCACCAACAAAGGCAGATCATACCCCCAAAGTTCCGTCCATCCGGGCCGGATCGAGCCCCGCCTCGGCCCGATTTGTTTTGCCCTGAGCACGGACATAGGAAGTCGGTATTATAATAGTTTAGAGTCTAATAAAAGCCGCGACTTCGCACGGAATAGCTCTGGATTTAACTTTGAGCTCAACAAATTCAGTTTCAGAGTGAGTGTTTATAGAAAAATGGAATTCGTCGTGCAAATTCACTTCATATTCATGTACGCCATTTTTGGATTGTATTGATTAGGAGATACTGATTGGCAAAATGAAGGCGAAAAATAAGCTGTACTTCAAAGTATTTGCAAGATGTTGGTTGAAGAAATCTTGAAGGAATCCTAAATTCGTCGATCTAGCATCACTTCGCTTCTAATTAAACGATTGCTACTTGTAACTATGACAAGCATGCCTGCGTATTTACTCAAACGAAACCCCTCCCAATGCGTGTAGCTTTCTCACCGTGTGTATCCATAGGCCACCGGGCGTAGAAATTTCCCTAAATTTTGTTGGCCAAGATAGCTACAGGACTAGCTGCAGGAAATGTTACACGAATAAGTTTCCGTGACTAGTCTTGCATGAAAGTGAAAGGATAAGTCGTCAATTCAACGACGCAGGCATATTCTTACTATACCGGTACCTACACTGTATGAATGCCGGGCAACAACCAAAAACAAAATATTTACTGGGCACGCGCTTCAATATATTCCAAACGAATGGGACTATCTACAACCACTGTAGTGTGCTCGGTATTATAGTACAGAGTTCCCCGGCAAAGGGAGAAAGGTGATTCCAATAAATTCTTCCAGGTTATAAAAGATTTGCAAACGGATTTGTATCGCGTAGAGCGAGGCTTTGGTACAAATGTACTAATTTTGCAAGGTAAATAACTGATTACGGTTCTCCCTTTGCCGGGAAACTCTGTACAGTAATCTGCGTGAAAAAGCAACGGGTGTACAGCTTATATCCTGCAAAATGTTAAATAATGCCAGACGAGGAGGAGATGGGTGAGGTACTAAATATTAGGTTGCTCGTCTTTGCTCTTTACGCACTCCTTATACACCCTGTCAACCCATATATATCAGGCGTTGAGTTTTCACGCAGATTACTGTAGTGTGTTACTCGAAGAAAAATATCCAAAATGTTGCTCGAACAGTCTGGATAAATCATCAACTGCAGGTATTAATAAAATACGATTATAAGTGATATCATATCATAGAGGTGTTTTGTCCTAATCTTCTGCGGATGGGTCAACCGCCACAAATAAAATAATAATAATCGATCCGGCTATCAAATATATCAGGGTTTAAAGCTTATTTGCTGAAGTTTCCAAATCGTATTAACTGTTACGAAAGGTATCAGAAATGCAAGGATTCAGACTTCGTTGCAATCCTGGTAGACTCTGGATATAAAAGATATCCAGAGAACTTTAGACTAAGCGACATCAATGTACATCACTGAAAACGAAAACAAAAGTATTCGCCTCCGTTCTCGGGTGGTGCTCACCAATCCGGACAACATAGATCAAGTGAACCGGCTTATAAGTCTTACAATTCGCATGCTTAAAATAAATAAGGATGATTTTTAGGTGGGGTGCAAACCGAAAACCCCTCGAATTAATCCCGGTTGGGCTGCTGCTTCTACGAAGCACTATTAATACCAGGAAAATGTCGTTCGTATATTGCCGACACTGTATGTTTTTTGCGGTCTTAAACATGACATTTATTGAATACCGAATAAAAACGTACACTTCCCGTTATTTTTCTTCGAAGTGCGACTTTGTACATGTATTATAGTTTAAAATAAGTTACAGTACAAACCTCCTTGACCACCGGAATTTCGTCTAAGTACGATCCATTTCCACCCGCTCATTTGACATTTGCAAAACTGTGTCAATGGGAGCGGCCGCCAGCAAGACTTCGTCCGCCGTGGCGCTGTCCCGCGTGATCCGCACTAACGTATCTCTGGAGCAGCTGGTGGCGCTGTCCCGCGGTGGCACAGCGTCGAATCTGCCGTCTCAGCCGTCAGGTTTGGCGGTAGAAACCTCTTCGACGCCCGTGGACGCGCATGGCTCCGAGGTGGAGCTCATGGAGATGCAGCAGCAGTTGTTACAGGACGTACAGAAGATCGAGGAATTTGACCGCGTCAAGTTCCTTGAGGAGAGCACGCGCGCTTTCGAGGCCACCGCCAGCAGCCACCGCCCCAGGTCCTCGCAGCCAATTCGGCTGCCTACGGACAAGACGAGCGCCGCGTCCTCCACGGGCGTGGGCGGCGCCGACGAGCAGCAAGTGCGTGGCCGACTCACGACAAGGGATCTGCGCACACTGCTCCGGCTCCACTACGAGCAGCCCCAGAGCTGGACGCCCGAGGTGCTGGCCGACAAGTTCGGACTGGACGCCCACACCATGCGCTGCATCCTCGACAGCGTGGGTCCGCCCAATGTTCTGCCGCCCAGAGGCAGCTCCGAACACCCCATGGGCGTATGGTTCGACGCCCCCGGCTCGCTAAACCAGCAGCAGATTCCCTAATCGTAAATCCTACTTCAGTAATATGCTACACAACATGCCTTTCAAGCCGTATCCGGATACCGAAGACGGCACTTGACTATATTCTGTCTCGAAAGTTGAATTTCTAACTGGTAACGTTTCTGTCCGGGCCAGTCGTTTCTCGACCACTTCCGACTTAGAAATGGCTGGAAGCAGCGCGACGGCGGCCTCTCCGTCCGAGCAGGAGGTGGCCAGCATGCAGCACTTCATCGAGAACGCGCTGGACCTGCTCATCAAGGTGAAACTCTCTTCTCCACCCTTAACCCCCCTTAAAGTCTCACCAATTTCTACTTCCGTAGGGTAATGCCAAGAGTTACGACTATCTGTTGCAGCAGCTCACACTGGTGCCCACGCCCATAGCCACGAGACGCAAAATCTTCCGCGCGTTGCCGCGCTGCATCTCGGCCATGGCGTGCGAGCCCAGAGCTTACCGCGCACTGCTGGACGTGCTCTTCAAGTTCGACATGTTGGCTAGTGGAGACCCGCTCGAGGTGGCCGACTACACGAGCTTCGTGGTGCACCTCGTGTCATCCAATACGGTCTACGTGGTGCCCACAATGCACATGCTGGTGCGTAATCTACGCCGTCCGCAGCTGAAGGAGCTGCCGCCGGATCTCAGGGCCCAAGTACAGGTTCGGGAGACCCAGAAACCCGTCAACACGGGTGCAATTGCCATCGGAGGCTCTTTTGCAGCTGGCGTCGCTGCAGTGTCCACGCCCGTGGTGGAAGATAAAGGACCGAGTCTGGACGACCGCATCCAGGCGCGCTTTGAGGCGGCGCATGCTACGCTGGAGCGCGTGTTGACGCTCGTGCCGACTGCGACGAACGTCCTGTTCCCGATCTTGTGCGAGCACTTCCCGCACAAGCGATTGGATGCTCCTACCCAAGTGGCGTATCTGCGCAATGTGCTGCGCGTGACTGGATACGTGGGCGGACTGCGCGAACGCGTGCTGGGACTTGTGATTGATCAGCTTGTGGCTATCGACGTGGAGATTAAGTTGGATGAGAGTGAAGAGGACGTTTTCACGATGGATGACTTCTTGGATGATGATATGCTACCGCCGGACGATGCATCGCGCCAAGTGGACGAGATGGCTGACAAGCTGGACCAGATGATGCTCGTCATGTTTGAACACATTGAGAGCTCAGCTGGGTCGTCACCCGTATCGGCTGAGACGACGGCCTGCACTGAGACTAGCAGCGACGAAAAGATGTAAACGTGCGTCAGGCGGCATTGATCTTCAAGCACCTGCTGAAGGTTTTCGAGCACTCCATCTTGAACACACATCGCTCCAAGTACCCGCAGTTCTTGCTGTTCTACGTGTGCCGGATGGACCCACAATTCCAGGACGTGCTCATCTCGCAGCTGCTGGCTACATCGCTAGACCCTCACACACCGCCTACTACGCGCCAAAGCTGTGGTGCCTACCTGGCCAGCTTCCTCGCTCGAGCGAAGTACATTTCCGTGGCCTATCTTCAGAAGGCTCTGTATCACTTGTTAAAGTGGTTGCATGATCAGATGGATATCTACGACGCGGTACACCAGGAACAAATGGACCAAGACGCGGTTAGGAATGGCGAAAGTGCTGCGGACAGGGAAGAACGCCTACTGGAGGAGAGCTTGAAAAGGAGACCGTTGAACGCAGTTTCCAGGAGAGCATCTATATTTCCACGCTGCAGACAGTCTGCTACCTGGTGTGCTTCCGTGGATTGGAGATTGCCACCAACGATGACGGCGCTGGTTACGAATTTTTGCGTAGTCTCGGCTGGGAGCGACTACTGGTATCGGGTGCCGGCTACTGTCCTTTGGCGTACTGCCAGCAAACGGTGGCCACGGAGTTTCTGAATCTGGTCGAGGCCTTCGACTTGGTCTCGGAGGAGTGCCTCGAACGTGTGGACCAGGCTATTGGCACAGTCTCTGCGTTGAGTATCAAATCTGCCAAGTCGATGGAGCGATCGAAGAAGCCAACGGCAGGGTCGGCACCCGCTGCCACGCTGCTCGGCCAACGCCAGCCGCTTGAAACCTTCTTCCCGTTCGACCCATACCTCCTGCGTCGTTCTTTCCGCTACATCGGTCCGTTGTACCTGTACTGGAAGCACGCAGACCCGACCTCGAGTGAAAACTGCGAACTGCTGGAGTCTGTCAAGTCCACCATTCGCCAGATGCAGGAGGATGCTGAAGACGAGGAGGACGATGTCAGTGAAGAGGAAGAAGACCTGATAGACGAAGACGTGAGCATGGCCGGTAGCGCGCCGGCTTCGTACCGCGCTGACAGCTATATGGGCAGCCTGAGCCGATCCCACATGTCAGTTGGCTCATCCTACGACGGCGAAGGATTTGGCGACGAAGATCGTGCACCGGTAAAACGGACGCTGCCGTCACGCACCATGTTCGACCCATCCCCAGCTTTGTCAGCTAGTTCACCTCCGTCGCGACTTCCTCCTCTAGGCTCTGCAGATGCTTTCACACTTGGCGGCTTTGATGATGAGAACGAGGACGAAGGATTCTAGGGAAAACAATAAACTAATGAACGTGGTACGAATGCAAGAGCTCGAGTTAAGCTAAGTTTATGCCAAGAAGGAAGGGCAAAGTCAGTGATTGCAATAAGCTATTCAGCCGCACGAGGGCGATGATTATACATAAGTAAAGTGAGGCGAAACAAGTTGCAGCAACAAGGCCACAGCTACCCAATCTCCAAGCCACTATCTCCAGCATCGAAACAGTCTTGCTCACAGCGCGCTAAAGAAGCCTGCCGTCATGGCGTAGGGTGTCACCATATTTCAGCGCTCTACCGTCGGTTCAGCTGCGCGCGGAGTTGCTCGTTCTCATCCTCAAGACGCACGAGTTTGGGAACAACCTCCGAGTCCACTTCCTCAATCTGGTTCTTCAGGTGGTGGTTCTCCTCACGCAGCCGCGAGACCTCTTCCCGGAGGTACGTGTTGATGTCAAGCTGCTGCTCCAGCGACGTCTTGGCCTCCAGCAGAGCGTCTTCCACCTCCAGCTGCTTCACGTGCGCCAGATCCGCTTGCTCCTGCACCATGCGGTTGCAGTCGGCCATGATCCTCTCCACCTCCTCCTCCTTCTGGGCGATCTCGCTCTTCTTGTCTTCCAGCGAGGCTTCATAGTTCGCGATCTGTTCATGACTCGAGTTCACCTGCTCTTGGTGCTTCTGCAGGGCCTCTTCGTTCTTCTCCAGCTGCGCGCGCAGCGTCTGCATCTCCAGCTCGTACTCCACCTGTCCCTGCTGCTGACTCTGCGCGGTTCGCAGCGTCTCCTGCTCGTTCAGTAGCTCGGTGATCATCTGCTCGTCCGCAGCGCGCTGACTCTTGATAGTCCGCAGCGCCGACGTCTGCGAGCTCAGTTCCTGCTGCAGCTTGACGAGTCTCGTGTCGATGACGCGGCGGCTGGCCAGCATGTCCTCGTGCTGCTGCACCTGCTTTGTCCTGCTCGCGCGCCGCTTTACGCTCGTCCAGCAGGCCCGTGAGCTTGCAGATCTGGCCCTGCAGGAGGCTCTTCTGCTCGCGCTCGAGCTTGAGCGCGTGCTCGAAGACGGTACCTGAGCGCTTGGCATCTTCCTCCTCCGTGAACGTGCGCACATTGGGCGTGAGCGGCGACCACTCGCCGCATTGTCGCGCAGCCTCGTGCACCACGCGCACCCGGAACACGTACGTCTACCAGTATACAGTGTATACAAGTGTATACACATTTAGTGAATAAGAAAAAACTTCAAATAAGAAACCCATTTCTAAAATGGGTTGACAGCGCGCTGTAAAGTACCGTGTTGGGTGTGAGGCCCTTGACAGGAAACATTTTGCCCGTGAAGAGCACGGACTCGTTCCACGAGTAGTACACGTAGCCGTGCTCGCTGTGGCTCTGTAAAATTATCAAGAAATAATTGTAAAATAGTGGAAACAAATAAGATAAAGTGGAGGAAACCCGACCGCCTGCAGCTTGTACTGCGACTCTCCGTCCGCATGCGGCGGCTTCTCCACGCGCAGCGAGATGGACTGGTCCGTCTTGGACACGACCTCGGGCGCGGGAAGCGTCGGCAGCTCTGGCATCAAAGTGAACTGCATGGCGATTGCTTCTTCCTTCTCGCTTTGACTTTCGCAGACTGACCCGACTTCAAGCAACTGACAAGCAACTGACGAGCAACTTTAGCGCAACATAACAAGTTCTTGGAGATTGATCGACATGGCTACCTTTAACTTCACCAGACAGCTCGTCAATTTTCATGTGCATTAGGGGCATCTTATCATCACTCTGCCTTCCTTCCATGTTGATTTACCAGCGCATGACGCGACTCTGAGCGGGCAGGTCCCAGACGAAGGGGCGGCCGGGCGTGGGCGGCAGGTTCTTGGCCTCCATCTCGTCGATGATCTCCTGCTCGGCGTCGCCCTCCCACTCGAAGCGCACGTTGTGCGTGGACGCGTGCTGCAGGATGAGCTTGTCGCGGGCCTCGTGGGTCGTGGACATGGCCGAGCGCGTGCCCGTGGGGTCGTAGCGCAGCACGGCCGGGTTCTTGTTGCCGGGCGAGCCGCGCTTGGCGTCGGCCGGCAGCTCGGCGCGCTTCTGAACGGGGATGGACGGGTGCACGCCCACGTCGGTCGGGTAGGGAAGCGGCGGATGTCGCGCGTGTAGTAGCTCGTGTTGTAGACGCTGTCCTTGGAGTCGCTGGAGGGCACGAACACTCCTTCCGCCTGCTTGTCGGGCGACGGGTAGCGGAATCCCTGCGACAGGGCGGGCGACTGGTTCACCTGCTTGGTGCCTGTAGCCTCCGTGAACACGAGCATCTTGCGAAGCTGTCAATAGAAATAGAAACAGTTAGAAACGGAGGGATGTAGAGAGCGACCTGGGGTCTTCACCTTGTTACGCAGCTCCGCAGGCAGCAGCTTCTGGTACTCGAACTTGACGAAGGGCTTCCACGCCTCCTTGCCGCTCATGATTCCTCTGTCTCTGTCCTGCACCCTCGGAAATGGCCCTCCAGCCGCACAATTACGTGTGTAGGGCACACCATACTACGTACACCACACCTATTTACTTGAATTACGTTCACCACAAAACAAAACTGTAAAGACCATCATTCCTCGAAATGGCGGAGCGGCAGTACGCGGAGGCGCTGGCGGCCACCGAGCGCGCGCAGATCCTGGAGCGCGCGGGCCAGGCGTCGCAGGCCGTGCCTCTGTTCCAGCAGGCGCTGCACATCCTGCGGCGCCTGGCGGTCGTCGAGTCGGCGGCGCAGCGCGCGCGTCTACATCCACGATCGCCGAGCTCCAGACGCGCGTCCAAACGCTGCAGCAGTCGAGCGACTTCGTGTTAGCGCGCGCCATGGAGCAGCACGCGGCGGCGCGGGAATCTGAAGGCTATGATCAACCTGATATCGTTATAGACAGGTACATCGCTGCCGCCGAGAGCTACATGCAGGCGCTGAACGTACTGCCGCCGGACGAGACGACGGCCAAAGCGGCCGTCAAGGAGCAGCTCGAATACGTCATCGACTACGTGTCGCAGCTGAAGACTCAGACTCAGGATGTGGCGGGGTTACATTGGCCCGAGCCGCCGCAGCTTCAGCACAAGACGGCGCTGGTCACGCCCACGTACGCGTCCGCAAGAGCTGCAGAGGTTAGGGAGGAGAAGCCCGGGGCGGCCTACACCCCTCAGGAGCTGGACGTGCTGCGCAGGTCGTCGCAGATCAACGGCCACCTGTTCGTACCGTGGCTCGACGACCTGGACGCACAGGAGAAGTTCAGTCTGCCCGAGCCTTTGACGACCCGGACGGACACGTGGCGCTCTCTGCTAAACAGACGAAGAAGGATGCGACGTGGATGAGACCGAGTGACTATGCTGCACGTTGTGGACACGCGCCCGTGATGATCGCGCAGGGAGGAGTGAACCCGCTCGTGGTCAAGCAGGATATCGTCACGGATTGTTCGTTTGTGGCATCGCTCTGCATTGCGGCAGCGTACGAGCAGAGGTTTCAGAAGCGGCTGATCACGAACATCATTTTTCCGGCCGACCCAAAGACCAAACAGCCCGTGTATAACCCATTTGGTAAGTACGTGGTCAAATTGTGGGCCAACGGAGTGCCTCGCAAGGTCGTCATTGACGACTTGCTACCGGTTAACGGCTCGTCCGGACAGCTACTCTCGAGTTGTACTACGCGCAAAACGAACTCTGGGTCAGCCTTATCGAGAAGGCGTACTTGAAACTGAACGGAGGCTACGACTTTCCTGGTGGAAATTCTGGTATCGACTTGTTTGCGCTAACAGGGTGGATTCCGGAACGTGTTCCCGTCAATGAGCTAGTTGACGCACCGAGCAAGGAAGAACGACTTTGGGAACAACTCAAGAGTGCCTTCCACTATGGAGATTGCATCATTACAATGTCGACAGGAGATATTTCTAAACAGGAGGCCAAGGCGATAGGCCTCGTTCCTATGCATGTTTACGCTGTGCTTAACGTGTACGAGCTCACCAGCCCAGAAAGCAATTCTGACTCTTCTAGCGATGGCAAGAAGACACGCTTGCTTCAAGTGAAAAACCCGTGGCGCAAGATGGGCTGGAAGGGTCCGTATTCACGCCATGATAAGACGCGATGGGACAGTGCCATCGGTGAAGAGCTGCGCGCGTACCAACATAAGTTCTATGCTAGTGAAGTGGCTGAAGGTGAGGCAGAAGGTGGGCAGCAAGACGACGGCTTGTTTTGGATCGATTTTGACTCTGTGAAGCATTACTTCGAGAGTTTATACATGAACTGGAATCCCGAGCTCTTCCCGTACAAAGGCGTGTGCCATGAGCACTGGCCTGTTGAGCTAGGTCCTGTCAACGATTCACTCACACTAGGCTTCAACCCGCAGTACTCGCTTACGTTCAGTAAGAGCAGATCAGGCGAGGACGGAGCTACTACGTCGGCTGGATCGTGCACCGTGTGGGTTCTTCTTTCGAGACACGTGAGCACCATTGAACGGGACACTGACTATTCAAGCCAGCAGTTCCTCACGCTTCATGTGTATCGTGGTGCGCCTGGGAAACGTGTATTCTACAACCACCGTGCTGTGTCACGAGGGACGTACAGCAATAATCCTCACACCCTCGTGAGTCTCGATTTGGATCTTGCCGATGATTCTGAGCCGTCTTTTACGCTTGTGGCTTCGCAGTACGAGAAATTTGCGGCACTCGACTACACGCTGTCAATATTTTCCACCCGCCCGTTTACCTGTGAGCCTATTCCTCAATTTGTGACAACACCTCCGACTTCTATTGTGATCCCAGGAGTATGGGACACCGCCTGTGCCGGTGGTCGCCCATTTTACTCAACGTTCATGAACAATCCTCAGATTCATTTGCAGTTGCAAAACCATGCCGGTCGCTCTTCCTGTTTCTCGAGACAGAAGCTTTTTTGCCAAGGATTCCAAAACGGCTAGTTTCCCGATCAACTTGCGAGCAGCTTTACACACGCGAGAGAGGGTGTGTGGGCTTCACGCTGCAGGAAATGGTGCTCCAGATGATGATACACCGCTGAAGGTGCTTAGTTCTGGAGAGTACCGCCCAGGATTCTGCTTTATCGAAGTAGGCGCAGCAATCCTAGCTTCGGGTTTGCACGATGTTGTATTGATCCCGTCCACCTTTGAGCAAGGTGTTCTGGGAAAGTTCACATTACGAGTTGTAAGTGATCCACCTGCAGGCGACAGTATCGCTTATCGACAACTACCGCCCGAAGGCCATGGGATGGAACTCACTCGGCTGCGTGGCAAGTGGAACATGCAAACTGGCTCAGCTGCAGGGTGTTCCAACTATGGTTGCTATACTTTCAACCCCAAATATTTGGTGCATGTCACTCAAGAATGCGATATGCTAATTCGACTGCTAATCCTCGACCCAGAAGTAGATCCATCACCTGGCGAATCTCCAACCGAAGTAGGCGTCGTCACTCTTTCATCTATTAACGTATCAGTGTTCGAGAGCACGTCAGAAGGAGACCTACTACTCTCCACAAACCCAAAACTAGCATTTGCAGGTGCAACGTCGGCGCGCGGCGTGTACATGAGTGGCGCGCCCAGTGGTGTCGTGGCGAAAGCCTCGCGATGGTATTCTCCGGGATGGTACATTATTCTTCCATCCACTTTGAGCCGCAGGAGTTGAGCTTCGAGCTTCGACTGTACGCATCTGCTCATGTTGAAGTGTGTTCACTGTAGGTACTGGAGACAATACCGGTACGTTTGAACCTCGGTGCGATGAAGCAAAAGTGTTGGAATTTGATCCCTTTTGTTTCGCCATCGGCAACGCGAAAATGTTGCATTCGCGCGCAACGTTCTGGTGTCAAGTACTCACTTGGGACCTTGCAAACACATCAAGTTTACTTCGTCGTTTCAATCGTTGCGTAAACGATAACGCTAGCATTACAAAGGGACAGAATGTGTGTAGACAATTTTGCTTGGCTACTCGGGTGATGCCTGTAGCCGATTTACTGATTCAGTGTGAATTAACACACAGTTGGATTGATCTCGGTTTTGCGCAAGAATCCACCCCGCGATAAACTCGGTCGCTTCGGAATTCAAGGACAGAGTCTCACGGCTCAAGACTTTCGTCACGTCTCAGCTGTACTACAGACTCTCAGCATTGTTTCGACCACACGTATCTTCGAGAAGATAAAGCCGTTCTGGCAGACTATAGCATCTGCGACCGAGTTCGCGTTGAGAAGCAGCACATTCGAAGCCAGATGCCTACGAACGAGTTTGCCCAAGAAGTTGCAAGAGAAATGAAGTGATTCATAGTTGGAATCGCCTTCAAGGGTGGCAATGTCCCGAGAGAGCAGCTTGGGACCTCCCCGTGGATCAAACCGGACATTGACAGCTGGAATGCTCACGAACAAGAGCCAACTAAGATAACTGGGCAGCAAGTATGGTGAGTTTGTTGGTCGTGGCCGTGTCCTCCAGCAGTGGATGCGCATAACGCCTTATTTCGATGGCGCTGCACCCTTCTTGGAGCATTGTACATTTAGCTGGGATCGGTCACCAAATTCGTAGGGTCATAATTTTAGTAAATCAAAAGCCACTGTGTTGCTGGTACTGAGGCGTATTTGATCATAGTTGTTTAATTTTGATCGGGGCTCTCCTTCAAGCTCTAGGCATGATAAAGCACGAGTCTCAATCCCCATATTTTTGTACCACACTAGCCTTTTGTACCATAACTTCACTGGGAGAGTTCATAAGAAAGCACGAAAGACGCCATCGTGCTCCTGGATGCCTACACTACAAAATAAACATTATTTTATTTGCCAGAGTATCGATACATCGAGCGCTACATTCCGTTTTTCAGAGCTAATTTAGCCGTTTTTGACGGCTTTTGACTACTTTCACCCGCCTCTGTCACTGACCGCCTGTTTGTTGCAAAATAGACTTGATTTCA